>JARQOC010000012.1:93867006-93907006 GCA_033576535.1 Allobates femoralis | reverse complement strand
AACCCAAAACAGTCACAGAACTGTGGAAGAGACTGGAAGAAGAGTGGAGCAAAATACCCCCTGAGCAGTGTGAGAGACTAGTGATGTCCTGTGGCTGCAGATGTGCTGAAGTTATTCATAGTAAAGGCCTGTACAAAGCAAAGGCCTGTAAATAGCAAAGGCCTGTACATGTCTACTGATTGGTGACTGTTGTAACCTTCACAACATTTGGGGTTAAGCTTTCTCTGTCTACAGTCATTGCTGTTCTTTAATTTTGATAGCCAGTGTTGTAGAGCAGAGGTTCCCAACTCCAGTCCTCAAGGCACACCAACAGTGCAGGTTTTCAGGATTTCCTTAGAAATTGGAATCATCCCCAGTGCAGGTGATTCAATTATCACCTGTGCAATACTAAGGAAATCCTGAAAACCTGCACTGTTGGTGTGCCTTGAGGACTGGTGTTGGGGACCTCTGTTGTAGAGGACTAACAGTGCCAGTGTGCCGCCCCTGGGTTCTGCTGTACTGCACACACACAGCCCAACCGGTCATATACTGTCAGTTTATATGACACCACCTATAGGTGATTTTCCATGAGTGATAAGTTGTGTTTCGCCCCCGCTCTCCTTCCCCCAGGGAGCTGCCATCTGATTGTTGAGACTCGATTAATAATTCATGAAATGTTCCATAAGTCACAACAATTATCTATCCCTCATCCTGAGCTGTGGCCGGCGCTGGTGTTTGGGGAATCCGGTTCAATTAATTAACATAATAAATTTTATTTCCTTTCATATTTTTATGTCTCGTTGCCCGAAGCCAAGGGCGTCAGTATAATAGAGGCAGGGATGTAAAAAAATTGCAGCTCCCTTTGGCTTAACATTCTGTTCTGATTAATTTTATGGATCGAAGTTCCTATTTATTTTATCTTTTTTTAGGTGAAGCTCTAAAAGTCCCTTAAATACCGTCATCAGTAGGGGGAACACACTCCCAATGAACTCAGTGTTAAATCTGGTTCACTTTCATTGAGCCTGGATGATTCTGACTCTGGTCAGTAGCCTGACATGGATCTGTTCTGCTGAACCGATAGGGCAACACCTTCCTCAAATGACCATCGCTTCTCCTAAGGACATCTATGTTTTTCTTGGTTGGCAGTTTCTTCCCACCTTTCTATCCACCAGAGCTCTGTCTCTTCCAATATTTGCAGAACACTTTTTTCCCTGTACCTTGTGTTGAAGGCGACACCTGTGTTGTGCACATCAGATATAGCTGCGCCTCACTTTGCAGACTTTGAAGCCTGAGGTATGCCATACCGTGGTACATAAGAGCTGGACCTTTTCTACGGCTCGCCACCATATCAATAATCTGAAATGGCACCATACCAATGTCTTGCGGTATCCTGTCCTCAGTCTCTGGAACTCTTATTTCTGCTCCTCCGACTTTGTCCATCATTTTCCGCAAAGCTCGTCCATTCTTTCCCATCATGACAGCCTTTGCCAGAGAATGAGGCACTTGGACAATATCTTCCAGTAGTCCTTAGCTTTCCTTGCTTCTGCTCATTCATCCTCTGGATCAGTTGAGCTTTCATTCCTTGAGAAGATCTTCACTTCAGACCTCAGTTCTTCAGGAGCTTCTTCAACATCTGCAACTTCGGTCTTCACCTGAGTCTCAGCAGTGTCACCTTCAGCCCTCTCTTGGGTCTCGGCAGTATCACTTCAGCCCTCTCTTGGGTCTCGGCAGTATCACTTCAGCCCTCTCTTGGGTCTCGGCAGTATCACTTCAGCCCTCTCTTGGGTCTCGGCAGTATCACTTCAGCCCTCTCTTGGGTCTCAGCAGTGTCACCTTCAGCCCTCTCTTGGGTCTGTGTAATGTTACCGACAGCCCTCTCTTGGGTCTGTGTAATGTCACCTCCAGCCCTCTCTTGGGTCTGTGTAGTGTCACCTTCAGCCCTCTCTTGCATTTCTGTATTGTCACCTTCAGCCCTCTCTTGGGTCTCAGCAGTGTCACCTTCAGCCCTCTCTTGGGACTCATCAGTGTCATCTTCAGTCCTCTCTTGGGACTCAGCAGTGTCATCTTCAGTCCTCTCTTGGGTGTCAGCAGTGTCACCTTCAGCCCTCTCTTGGGACTCAGCAGTGTCATCTTCAGTCCTCTCTTGGGACTCAGCAGTGTCATCTTCAGCCCTCTCTTGAGTCTCTGTAGTGTCACCTTCAGCCCTCTCTTGGGTCTCTGTAGTGTCACCTTCAGCCCTCTCTTGGGTCTCTGTACTGTCACATTTAGCCCTCTCTTGGGTCTTAGCAATATCAACTTCAGCCCTCCCTTGGGTCTAAGCAGTATCACTTTCAGCGCTCTCTTGATCTCTCCACTATCACCTTTAGCCCTCTTTTGGGTCTCTGTACTGTCACCTTTAGCCACTATTTATTCCCTCTGGGTTCTACAGAACGTCAGATATTTTCTCACGCTCCATCTCCTCAGCCTCAGAGTTGGGTGGCTTACCGGTCTGCTCTTTGTGACGTTCGAGGGGGCTCACTTCCCCGGCGCTCTATAATGATATACTATCACCTACTTGCTCAGACATTGTAGCAGGCACCGATACCGTCTTCTTGGCCAGATCTTTCTCCTTGTTTTCCACTTGTGGTGGTCTACCATCATCATGCTGCACCCCCAGGATATGAGGTACTCGGGAACCATGGCGGCGCTGTCTCTCTGAGGTATCACGGTAGTCGTGACCTGGTCCTGTGGCCTGGGATCAGTCCAAAAAGGGGGCATTTACAGGGGATTTGTCGTGACACCACCTGGGGTATGTGGTTAGTAGAACCACCGCTGCCGTATTCCTGCTGGGGACGGTGACTTGGGGCAGCGTGGATGGTAAGCCCTCCTCAGTTAGGGCTGAGGGTCCCCAGGGCAGGAGTAGTTGTGATGGATGGGCCTGGTGAGGGATTGTACTGGGTGTAATTCACTTACTTTGCTTCTGCAGCTCCTCCAGTCAGTGTGCAGGGATGACAGTCTGTGGCTCCTCAGGTGGGACTTTACTGTGATGCTGGAAGTAAAGAGTCTCAGGCAATGATGAGCTTACTGGGTACTTTACTTAAGGTCTTCAGCATTAGGTTACAACAGTTCACAGCTCTTTCCGTACAGTTCACACAATTTACACTGCTCCGGGCAACTCAAACTGTGCAGCTCAGGTGGCGTTTCTGGGTTGTTCCCTCAAAGTCCTTTCAGGCACCTCTCTCAGTCTCAACGTAATACCTCAGCCACCGGTTCAGTCTGGTCGTCACGGACTCACGGGTGAATGTTTCCCTCACAGTCAGGGTCACCAGTCCTAGTATGGCAACTGTATTCTTAGACCGTGGTGGAAAGTTAGGCTGCAGGTCATAAAGCACCTGCCCCCCACCAGTATGTCTCGTGATTAGGGTCTGGATTATCCCCGGTCACCTCTTCAGAGCCGGATCTCTGGTCATGACCTAACCTCCAGTGTCCCAGGTTCAGATATTTGGGCACACCAGGCTCCTGTTAGTCACTGTTTCAACTCAGGGTTTCTCCGGTCAGCTAAAATGTGTGCGACTGCCGAGCCATCGTCCTCCCACCTTCTCAGCCGTGGGGTCTCTTTCAGTATCTTTCTCCTTCCCGTCACCTCCAGGCTATGGAGTGGGCTTTCTCTCCTAGGGTCTGTGCCTCTCAGGATTCTGCGCCTCCAGGGAACCCAAAACCTCCGTGGAAGACTCTCTTACTCCAACATTCTCTTCTGTGTGTTCCCGTGCTTTTATTTTGTTGGTCTCTCCACCCACTTTGTCAGTGCTCACCTACACTCCACCCACTTCTCTTAACACCAGTCACCCCTTGCCCAACCTAGAGTCCTAGACGTAGGGTCTGTGTGTGCATCTGTGTGAGTGCTTTGTCAACTGTCTTGACTTACCTGGCTGCACTTCCCTTTGTGGCCACCTGGTCGCAATCACACTGTGACAGTTTGATGTCTGCCACTTCACCAGTGGTTACCACTGGCATCGTCCCCGCAGCTTTTTTCCTGATGTCCTCAGAATCTGGAAGAGAATTCACACATGGAATGGAAGCATGGAATAGGTAGTGAGATTGATACCCTCCATATGTGACGATGTGCTCACTAAGTGTTGGGGGACCCTCGCTTGCTGAGGGACTGAGGTACAGAGGTACAGTTTTTCTTATATATAGTCCATCTGGTTTATTATCAAGTGCATAAACTGCTTTATGCAAACTTAAACTTAAGTCATCCTTGGTTTTACAGGCAACACAAACATAAAAGGGTTACAGTCCATTACCTTCTCTGGAGCTCTGGCAGGCTCCACACATGCTTGGTTCTTCACTATGTGCTGCTCACTTGCAGGACCTTCCTAGCACACAGCCCTCTGCTGTCAGTCCACACAGGACCTCTGAGAGACTGCTTCTTACAGCATGGCTGTCTGGCTTCTGTTCACAGCCCAGCTCTCTGCAGTCTCTCCCTCACTCTCTGACTGCCACATGTCAAACACAGCCTCAATGAAGCATCCTGAGACACCCCCATAGACGGAGAGGTGTGTCTAGTCAGACACACCCATGTTTTCTCAGCACGCACAAACCTGAATCTAAGTAAGGATCTTGTGGAACTACAAGATCCAGCAAAACCTCCATAATTACATTCCAGAGCTTAACCGCCTCTGCAATACATACCGGCCATTTGCAATACAGCCGATACCATACCACAACAGTTATTATTAGTAGTATTTGTATCAACATTTTAATAACTCCTGACAATGAATGATACAATGTGATTTGCCCACTAGCCCACCTGGGATAGTAATAACAAGTTGGACCACCAGTGCATGCTACTAGATCATTCTAAAGGACTCATTAGTTATCAGGGAAGGACATAGGACATAGGGGCATCCATGGAAAAAATCACCCATTATTTTCAGCTTCAGTGACTCACATGCTGCATCTCTGTACGGACAGGACTTTATAGCACTCTTATGTTAGTGTCCAAAAAGATAGACCACATAACCTGTTAGCTGTTGTATCGTAGCATCCAACACAAAAAATACAAGAATAAATAAGGCACAGAAAAAAATGTATCCAACATGTTGGACACCAGCTTCTATACAGAGTTTCTCCTGTAAGCTTCTTGCTGGGCAAGTCCTGCAACACTAATATAGAGCATTATATAGCAAGACCCCGGAAGAAGCTGACATGCGAAACCCAGAGTCTAGTAGAATCTGCATATTAGAAGTGATTTTACATAAGTGCTATATACAGGGATGTAACGATTACGGTCGCAGGGGTCACTACCGGGCCTGGGGCTATAGGGGCCTGCTAACCCCAGCTACATGGCTGTTAGGGGGTCTGTGCCCCCCCGCCCGTCATTACACAATGCAATGATGAAAGAGGGAGTACATGGTGGCCAAGGACCTTGGTGGAGGCATTAAACACTATGAGGGCTGCATTGCAATATATGGAGGAATATGAGGTTCCATGATAGTATACTAGCTATAGAGCCCAGCGTTACCTGGACGTAATGCCCATATATGGTCATAATTCCCATATATGGTAATGTCGCCAATATATGGTAACTAGTAAAAAGGCCCGATGCAATTGCATTGGGAGCGCGGTGAAATGAATTGTGTGTATACAGGCGGGTGAGTGGCTAGCAGAGTATACATGGGGCTCTGCGGGTAGCAGACTATACAGGCGGGTCTGTGGGTAGCAGAGTATACAGACTGCTCTGAGGGTAGCAAATTATACAGGCTGCTCTCTGGGTAGAAAAGTATACAGGCGGCTCTGTGGGTAGCAGAGTATACAGGCGGGTTTGTGGTTAGCAGATTATACAGGCGGCTCTGTGTGTAGCAGAGTATAGAGAAGGCTCTGGGTAGCAGAGTATAGAGGCGGCTCTGTGGGTAGCAGAATATAGAAACGTCTCTGTGGGTAGCAGAGAATACAGGCGGGTCTGTGGGTAGGAGAGTATACAGGCGGGTCTGTGGGTAGCAGAGTATAGAGGCGGCTCTGTGGGTAGCAGAGTATAGAGGCGGCTGTGTGGGTAGGAGAGTATAGAGGGGGCTCTGTGGATAGCAGAGTATGATGTGGCGGGAGGCTGGAGGAGTGAGGGGAGCAGAGGCTGGAGGGGTGAGGAGAGCAGAGGCTGGAGTGGTGAGGAGAGGTCCAGATGGAGGGGTGAGGAGAGGTCCAGATGGAGGGGTGAGGAGAGGTCCAGATGGAGGGGTGAGGAGAGATGCGGCTGGAGGGGTGACATCACCGCTCGGCGGCAGGACATGGCTGCGTGCTGGGGCTGATCGCAGCCCCAGTCACACGGCATTGTCCTCTGCGGCGGGTTGGGTGATGCAGAGAGGGATCAGTTCTTGCCCTCAGGTCACACATGTGACCTGAGCGGAAGGAGCGGATTGGGCGGTGTGTGGTAAAGACAGGGCGGTCATCCGATTGGTCTAGGACGCCAAGTCCTGGGCAATGGGATGGGCGTCCTGTGTGTACAACACAGCGCCCAATCCGCTTGCAGGGGCGGCGGGGGCAGGCAATGGGAGTGAGCGGGGCGTGTCAGGCTTTGCAGGCTGACACGGTCCGCTCACTCCCATTGGCTGTTGCCGGCCACAGGACGACGTCCCTGGCTCCCGGCACCCGGCCACAGCCCGTAGACCGCTACTCCACCAGCATGGCGACATTGAGAGCCCAGCGGTGAGAGAGTGGCGAGGGGCGGAAAGCTCCGGCGGCATCCGGCCGCATGGACCTCGCGGAGGGCGCGAGGGCGGTGGCGATGGAGCGGGGCGACGGTTGGCAGGATGGCAGCGGTGTCAGGTAGTGCGGCTGAGGATGGAGGAGGCTGTGAGGATGGAGGAGGCTGTGAGGATGGAGGAGGCTGTGAGGATGGAGGAGGCTGTGAGGCTGGAGGAGGCTGTGAGGCTGGGGAGGCTGTGAGGCTGTGAGGATGGGAGGCTGTGAGGCTGTAGGAGGCTGTGAGGATGGTGAGGCTGGAGGAGGCTGTGAGGCTGGAGGAGGATGTGAGGCTGGAGTAGGCTGTGAGGCTGGAGGAGGCTGGGAGGCTGGAGGAGGCTGTGAGGCTGGAGGAGGCTGTGAGGCTGGAAGAGGCTGTGAGGCTGGAGGAGGCTGTGAGGCTGGGGAGGCTGTGAGGCTGTAGGAGGCTGTGAGGCTGTAGGAGGCTGTGAGGCTGTAGGAGGCTGTGAGGATGGGAGGCTGTGAGGCTGGAGGAGGCTGTGAGGCTGGAGGAGACTGTGAGGCTGGAGGAGGCTGTGAGGCTGGAGGAGACTGTGAGGCTGGAGAAGGCTGTGAGGCTGGAGGAGGCTGAGGAGGCTGGAGGAGGCTGTGAGACTGGAGGAGGCTGTGAGGCTGAGGAGGCTGTGAGGCTGGAGGAGGATGTGAGGCTGGAGGAGGCAGTGAGGCTGGGGAGGCTGGAGGAGGCTGTGAGGCTGGAGGAGGCTGTGAGGTTGGGGAGGCTGTGAGGCTGGAGGAGGCTGTGAGGCTGGAGGAGGCTGTGAGGATGAGGAGGCTGTAGGAGGCTGTGAGGATGAGGAGGCTGTAGGAGGCTGTGAGGATGGGGAGGCTGGAGGAGGCTGTGAGGATGGGGAGGCTGTGAGGCTGGAGGAGACTGTGAGGCTGGAGGAGGCTGTGAGGATGGGGAGGCTGGAGGAGGCTGTGAGGCTGGAGGAGGCTGTGAGGCTGGAGGAAGCTGTGAGGATGGGGAGGCTGTGAGGCTGGAGGAGACTGTGAGGCTGGAGGAGACTGTGAGGGCTGGAGGAGACTGTGAGGCTGGAGGAGGATGTGAGGCTGGAGGAGGATGTGAGGCTGGAGGAGGCTGTGAGGATGGGGAGGCTGTGAGGCTGTGAGGATGGGGAGGCTGTGAGGCTGGAGGAGACTGTGAGGATGGGGAGGCTGTGAGGCTGGAGGAGGCTGTGAGGCTGGAGGAGGCTGTGAGGCTGGAGGAGTCTGTGAGGCTGGAGGAGACTGAGGCTGGAGGAGACTGTGAGGCTGGAGGAGGCTGTGAGGATGGTGAGGCTGGAGGAGGATGTGAGGCTGGAGGAGACTGTGAGGCTGGAGGAGGCTGTGAGGCTGGAGGAGGCAGTGAGGCTGGAGGAGGCTGTGAGGCTGGAGGAGGCTGTGAGGATGGGGAGGCTGTGAGGCTGGAGGAGACTGTGAGGATGGTGAGGCTGGAGGATGCTGTAAGGATGGGGAGGCTGTGAGGCTGGAGGAGGCTGTAGGAGGCTGTGAGGATGGGGAGGCTGTGAGGCTGGAGGAGGCTGTGAGGATGGGGAGGCTGTAGGAGGCTGTGAGGCTGTAGGAGGCTGTGAGGCTGGAGGAGGCTGTAGGAGGCTGTGAGGATGGGGAGGCTGTGATGCTGGAGGAGACTGTGAGGCTGGAGGAGACTGTGAGGCTGGAGGAGGCTGTGAGGATGGGGAGGCTGTGAGGCTGGAGGAGGCTGTGAGGATGGGGAGGCTGTGAGGCTGGAGGAGACTGAGGCTGGAGGAGACTGTGAGGCTGTAGGAGGCTGTGAGGCTGGAGGAGGCTGTGAGGCTGGAGGAGGCTGTGAGGCTGGAGGAGGCTGTGAGGATGGGGAGGCTGTGAGGCTGGAGGAGGCTGTAGGAGGCTGTGAGGATGGGGAGGCTGTGAGGCTGGAGGAGACTGTGAGGATGGGGAGGCTGTGAGGCTGGAGGAGGCTGTGAGGCTGGAGGAGGCTGTGAGGCTGGAGGAGGCTGTGAGGCTGGAGGAGGCTGTGAGGATGGGGAGGCTGGAGGAGGCTGTGAGGCTGGAGGAGGCTGTAAGGCTGGAGGAGGCTGTGAGGATGGGGAGGCTGGAGGAGGCTGTGAGGCTGTAGGAGGCTGTGAGGCTGGAGGAGGCTGTAGGAGGCTGTGAGGATGGGGAGGCTGTGAGGCTGGAGGAGACTGTGAGGCTGGAGGAGGCTGTGAGGATGGGGGGCTGTGAGGCTGGAGGAGGCTGTGAGGATGGGGAGGCTGTGAGGCTGGAGGAGGCTGTGAGGATGGGGAGGCTGTGAGGCTGGAGGAGACTGTGAGGCTGGAGGAGACTGTGAGGCTGGAGGAGACTGTGAGGCTGGAGGAGGATGTGAGGCTGGAGGAGGCTGTGAGGATGGGGAGGCTGTGAGGCTGTAGGAGGCTGTGAGGCTGTAGGAGGCTGTGAGGCTGGAGGAGACTGTGAGGCTGGAGGAGGCAGTGAGGATGGGGAGGCTGTGAGGCTGGAGGAGGCATTTACTGTACTGAGCATGCTCAGTACAGTAAAAGGTCTCCAAACAGGAAGGCAGGGGTTAAAAAAAAAAAAAAAAAAAAAGTTAATGCTCACCTCTCCCTGAGCCCCCGTCGTCTCCTGCCGTCTTCCTCCAGGCTTCCGGTGGCTGCCGCAGGCTGCCAGTGTCTGCAGAGCTCTTCTAGTGCAGTTCAGGACCTGCGGTGATGTCACAGTCACGTGACACCAGGTTACCATGGAGTAACCTGGTGTCACGTGACTGTGACATCACCACAGGTCCTTAACTGCAGTAAAAGAGCTCTGCAGACACTGGGGGCCTGCGGCAGCCACCGGAAGCCTGGAGGAAGCGTGGAGGAAGACGGCAGGAGACGGCGGGGGCTCGGGAAGAGGTGAGCATTTTTTTTTTTTTTAAAGGGTAGTGCGGCTGCGGCTCGTGATGACGCTGCGCGTCATCACTCGCAGTCCCGCAAAGCATCTTGGGATTGGGCTACAGTGCCCGAATTCCCAACTGCCGATTATATAAGTAGATGTCAACCTTATATGGTAATATCACCCATATATGGTAATGTATGTATGTGAGAGTTTGTATGACTCATAGCTCCACCCCCTCCTAGTATCTCCACCCTTACATATAACCCCACCTCTTCATAACCCCACCCCTCCAGGTAACTCCGCCTACATAAAGCGCTGTCCCTTTATAGCTCCACCCCTCCACATAGGGCAGGGATATGTGGAGGGGGAGGAGGTACATGGAGTGGGTTGGGCTACACACACACACATGACCATATATGGTAATCTATGTGTGTATGTGTCATAGCCCCACCAACTCCCAGTAGCCCTACCCCTCCCGGTAGACCCACCTCTTTCCTACCACTGTACCCATGCATAGCCCAGTCTCTTAATAGCTCTACTGCGCCACAGTCCTGGGGGCAGGGTTATGTGGAAAAGGCGTGTATATGCAGAGATGCAGGCTGCAAAATGGGCGGTTCCATATGAAATGGGCATGGCTATGTGGGGTAGGTGTGGCTACATTGAGTGAATGTGGCTGTGGATAAGGCGTGGCTATGTGGAGTGGGTGGGGCTATGATACATTCAGACACCCACATACATACACTCTGCTTTATATATACTGTATATGAAGGGATATGGGGTGCATTGTAATATATGGAGGGATATGAAGTTGCATTATAATGCACAGAGGGATATGAGGCGGCATTATAATATATGGAAGGATATGAAGCTGCATTATAATGCATGGAGGGATATGAGGCTGCATTACAATATAAGGATTGATATGAGGCTGCATTATAGTATATGGAGGGATATGAGGCTGCATTACAATATATGTAAATATGAGTCTGCATTATAATATATGGAGGGCTATGAGGCTGCATTATAATATACCGTATATACTCGTGTATAAGCCGAGTTTTTCAGCCCAAAATTTGGGCTGAAAAGTCTCCCCCTCGGCTTATACACGAGTCAATACGGGTGGGGGCTGTGTCCGGGGCTGTGGAGGCTGTGGAGGCTGCAGGAGGCGGGGGGGGCTGCTGTATGAGCGGCCCCGTCACGTGGGGCCGCTCATTAAATATGCACTGCTTCCCCCTGTCAATCAGCGGCAGGGGGAAGCAGTGCATATAGCCCCCAAATGCTGGCACTCGCCCCCCCTTGTAAGGCCCCCCCCCCGATGGTTATATTACCATTCCGGACTTCTGATCCGCGCCGCTCCTCGGTGCTCCTCGCTGCTTCGTCCGTCCGTCTGCTACATCCGGGATCTCCGGCCGTCGCAGGCATATGACGTCATCGCGCGATGGCCGGGGATCCCGGATGTAGAAGACGGACGGAGCAGCGAGGAGCGCGAGGAGCGGCGCGGATCAGAAGTCCGGAATGGTAAGAGAAGCGGGGGGGGGTCCTTGCAAGGGGGGGTGAGTGCCAGCATTTGGGGGCTGCTGGGGACCCCCTGGGGGCCGCTGTGTACCCCCAGGGGGCTGCTGGGGACCCCCAAGGGGCTGCTGGGTACCCCCTGGGGGCTGATGGGGACCCCTAGGGGGCTGATGGGGACCCCCTGGGGGCTGCTGTGTACCCCCTGGGGGCTGCTGGGGACACCCAGGGGGCTGCTGTGTACCCCCAGGGGGCTGCTGTGTACCCCCTGGGGGCTGCTGGGTACCTCCTGGGGGCTGCTATATGTACCCCTGGGGGCCTGCTGTATACCACTGGGGCTGCTGTATACTACCACTGGGGCTGCTGTATACTACCACTGGGGCTGCTGTATACTACCACTGGGGCTGCTGTATACTACCACTGGGGCTGCTGTATACTACCACTGGGGCTGCTGTATACTACCACTGGGGCTGCTGTATACTACCACTGGGGCTGCTATATACTACCACTGGGGCTGCTAATATACTACCACTGGGGCTGCTATATACTACCACTGGGGCTGCTGTATACTACCACTGGGGCTGCTGTATACTACCACTGGGGCTGCTATATACTACCACTGGGGCTGCTGTATACTACCACTGGGGCTGCTGTATACTACCACTGGGGCTGCTGTATACTACCACTGGGGCTGCTGTATACTACCACTGGGGCTGTTGTATACTACCACTGGGGCTGCTGTATACTACCACTGGGCTGCTGTATACTACCACTGGGGCTGTTGTATACTACCACTGGGGCTGCTGTATACTACCACTGGGGCTGCTATATACTACCACTGGGGCTGTTGTATACTACCACTGGGGCTGCTGTATACTACCACTGGGGCTGCTGTATACTACCACTGGGGCTGCTGTATACTACCACTGGGGCTGCTATATACTACCACTGGGGAGGCCTGTATACCACTGGGGGGGGCCTGTATACCACACTGCTGGGGGCTGTATACCTGTGCTGGGGTCCACCCTCGGCTTATACACGAGTCAATAGGTTTTTCCAGATTTTTGGGGCAAAAGTAGGGGGGTCGGCTTATACACGGGTCGGCTTATACACGAGTATATACGGTATATGTGAATATGAGACTGCATTATAATATATTAGCTGTAGAGCTTGGCGTTGCCAAGACTTAATGCCCATATATCGTACTAATGCTCACATATGGTAATATCGCCCATATATGTAATATATAGTAATTGTATGTGTGTGTATGTATCATAGCCCCGCCCCTTCATAGCTCTGACCCTACACATAACCCCACCCCTCCTGGTAGCACCACCTTTATGTATAACCTCACCCCTTCATAGCTCCACCCCTGTGTAGCTAGCTGTAGAGTCTGGCGTTCCCTGGGCATAATGCCCATATATGGTTATAATGCTCATAAATGGTAATATCGCCCATATATGGTAATGTAGAACCGATAAAAAAGAACCCCTTAATCTCAAGTGGATAGAATATACATAAACCCCAAACACTATCCTGAAGGTATATAAACCACTATTACAAGGCTGCATTATACTGCCTCGTGCTGCAAAGACAATGCTAAGTAATGCTGAGCGTGCAGTAAGGCTGATACTAGGCTAACTAGCTGCAGATGCTATGGGCTAATCTACAGTGGCTACCTGTGATCTACCCACCCAGTCATAAAGTGCTGCATTTACTTGAACAAAGCATAGTCTACCTTGGGCCATACTGCACTGCTCTGCAGGAGGTCTGGAATGGAGGCACACGTCCAGGACAACCTCGATGTACGTTTTGTCCAGGTCCTTGTAATAGGCTGTGACATCACAGTTGGTTATGTTGGAGGTGTGCAGTTATATGATTATATTTGGAAAGGTGTGTGATTTTTGGTGACACCACTCCTTGTCCTCTCTCCTTGAAGGATTGTTCTACTGTCTTCTCCCCAACTGACCTGTATTATTTTAATACCCACCGCTTTTTGTATTATATTCAAATAAACTTTATAATAATGTTTTTAAAAAATCATTGTAGTGGATGGTGTCTGTACTGATCGTGGCATATATACCTTCACGATAGTGTTTTGGGTTTATGGTAATGTTTGTTTCAGTATGTACCATAGTGCCACCCCTTCCCACTAGCCCCACCCCTTAATAGTTTCACCCCTAGCAAAGCTCAACCCCCTCCCGGTAGCCTCTTCATAGCTCCACCCCTACACATAGCCCCTCACAGCAGCCCCACTCCCTTCATAGATCTGCCCCTATGTATAGCCCAATGCCTTCATAACTCCACCCCATCATAGTCCTGGAGTGGGACCATGATGTGGAGATGCAGGCTGTGAAGTATGGCTATATGGAGTAGGTGTGCCTATATGGAATGGGCAGAGCTATGACACTTACACACATACATACTTACACTCAGCTTTATATATTAGATGGAGAACTACGGGTGGGGTACTATTATATATGGAGGGATATAAGGCTGCAGTATAAAATATGAAGGGATATAGGGGGGGTGTTATAATATATGGAGGACTATGAAGGGATGGGTTACAATATATGGATGACTATGGGGGTGCATTATAATACATAGGGGACTATGGGGGTATATTCTACTAAATGGAGGACAAGGGGGTGTTATAATATGTGGAGGACTATGGGGGTGTGTTATATTGATGACTATTGGGTTATTTTATAATATATGCAGGACTATGATGATACACTATTCTATACAGAGGACTATGGGGGTGCATTATACTATATGCAGGACTATGATGATACACTATTCTATACAGAGGAGTATGGGGGTGCATTATACTATATGCAGGACTATGATGATACACTATTCTATACAGAGGAGTATGGGGGTGCATTATACTATATGCAGGACTATGATGATACACTATTCTATACAGAGGAGTAAGGGGGTGCATTATACTATATGCAGGACTATGATGATACACTATTCTATACAGAGGAGTATGGGGGTGCATTATACTATATGCAGGACTATGATGATACACTATTCTATACAGAGGACTATGGGGGTGCATTATACTATATGCAGGACTATGATGATACACTATTCTATACAGAGGACTATGGGGGGAGCATTATACTATATGCAGGACTATGATGATACACTATTCTATACAGAGGACTATGGGGGTGCATTATACTATATACAGGACTATGATGATACACTATTCTATACAGAGGACTATGGGGGGAGCATTATACTATATGCAGGACTATGATGATACTCTATTCTATACAGAGGAGCATGGGGGTGCATTATACTATATGCAGGACTATGAGAGCTGCTTTTTACTATAGGGAGGACTATGGGGGTACATTATATTATATAGATAACAATGGGGTGCATTATACTATATGGAGGACTATGGTGATGCACTATACTATACAGAGGACTATAGGGGTGCATTATAATAAATAGAAGACTATGGGGGTGCATTACACTATATGCAGGACTATGGGGGCTGCTTTTTACTATATGGAGGACTATGGGGGGTGCATTATACTATATAGAGAACAATGGGGTGCATTACAATACATAGAGAACTTAGGGGGGTGCATTATATTATATGAAGGACTATAGGGTACATTATAATACATAGAGGAATATGGGGATACATTATGATATATGGAGGAATATAGGGATGTATTATAATAATTGGAGGACTATGGTGGTGGCAGGAAGATGAC
Source organism: Allobates femoralis (assembly GCA_033576535.1). NCBI lineage: Eukaryota > Metazoa > Chordata > Amphibia > Anura > Aromobatidae > Allobates > Allobates femoralis. The sequence continues at coordinate 93,892,190 of JARQOC010000012.1, read as the reverse complement.
CATATAAACCAGCATGGCGGACATATTCCAGGAGCAGGACTATATATAGCAGGATGGAGACAATATATAGCATGATGGGTCTGTATATAGCAAAATGGGTGTATATATACCATGATGGGGACAGTATTACATGATAAAGGGGTGAGAGGGTGCAATTCGTAAGTCTTTATAAGATTTTGAAAGCTACACGGGGCCCATCTGCCCAATTTGCTTGGGGCAAAGGGTGGGGTAGGGCAGCAACATATGCATGAATGGGCAGGTCCAAATTTTGCACAGAGGCCCATCAGACTCTAGTTATTCCACTGACTGTATAGTAATGCCACAAGAAGTAGAAATTTACGCCTGCGCCATATAGTAGTGCCATAAGGCACAGTATGGTACCTTTACACGCCACTACCGAGGATAGCAACAGGTAGGCACCGCACGTGCGCATTTTCAACGGTTGCTAATGGTACCTGATGCCGCAATTACACGCCGCCACAAGGTGCTCCACAGAAGGTATTTTCGTTCCCCGGAAGTGCCGACGAGTGCCGCAGGTTACCTTCTGTGGAGCACCTTCCCTGATTTACACGCCGCCACCACAAGGTAATATGGGCGTACATATTGTGCGCCGTAACTGCATAGGCGTGACAGAGTTGTGTATTAAGCGACGCTCGTACAGTGATTGGACAATGCAATAGCATTATGATTGGCCAGCCAGCGCAGGGAGGCTGCCTAATACATGACGCTATAGCAAATGTGTAGTGTGACTGGTCAGCTCATTAAATATGCCGCCCTGTGCAGGGACAGCCAATGGGTACACAGTATTCCCCACCAATGATAGCTGATGGGGCGCGGTATACATGACACTCTAGCACGCCCCAGGTAACTCAAATACCGTGCCTGTGCCCCGATTACTCGCCGCCACCATAGGGGTTATACCTGCTTGTTTTTCAGCACGGCTGAAAGACAGGTATCCAAAGAGACAGGGAGGTACAACCTGAATTACACGCCGCCACTTCGCGGTGTTTTGAAGGTAAAAGGTACAATTGTCTCCGACACCTGCCGGTTTCTACCTCTCGGTAGCGGCGTGTAAAGGTACCATTAGAGTTGATTTTTCAATGGTGCCATACAGTAGTCCCACGTAGTGACTCGCCCTGGCAGCGGCCGTGGGGAACTTGGAACCGGGCCCTCTCTATGTCGTTTGGGCTGCGGAGGTCCATGGTCCCCTCCTAAAAAGGGGAAGTTTGAAAAAGGGATGAAAAGAAAAATAAAAGTAAACTAAAACAGTTTGTGTTGTGACTCCACCCACGGAAGGCGGTCGGTATAGCCGCTGCTGCACTCGGGACCTCTGGGAATGATGGGAGTAGCAGCTGTTATGGTTTATATGTCCACGGGAAGAGCGGGTCCCCAGGGCAACCATCAAGTCTATGGAAGTGATAGTCTCATTGGGGGTGCAGGACATGGTGTACAAAATAACCGACAGACACAAGGGTTGCAGTCTCCTTTACCTTTACTGAAGAAAGTAGCAGATTCGTCCAGCGCACTGTCCACAAGTGATGTTAGGAGGTATGGAGCCTGGAAGCAAATCGAGGTACTCCACAGCTAGCGAATTCTGAGGCCTCCCTACCGCGCTGCTCTTGGTGGGCCCTGGCTGATTGAAGCTGTTCTATTCTCTCGTTCCATCCCTGGCCAGTATGACAGGCGGTTTAAGCCCTTTTTATGTTACTCTCTTCTGACTGCATCTCCCAGAGCTCTTTGGTGCTGCTGTGTCTCCTGGCCTTGTCGTGAGCGAGCGACTTGGAATCACCCGCCCTCCGGTGTTGGTTGCTGGGCATAAAGTCCCTCACGACGTCGGACCTCGGTGTCCATTCCTGCGCTCAGGCCTGCGGCGAGCCTGCACTGGCTCCACTCCCCAGACCTACTGCTCCACTTCCTCAGACCATCAACTACGGGTCCCTCACACCGGCTAGTCAGTTTCCTCGGACGAGCCGGACACCGCTGCAGTCCTCAGGATGTCTTCCACAGTCCTACTAGGAACCAAACTGCCTAACCCGGCCCCCAGACCAGAATTTATAGGGGACCTCCCCAGAACTCGGGTTTCAGAGCTCCCCATTCTGGCCTGGAGTTAAGAAGGTGTTGTGTGTGTGTTTCACCTGATGTGGGTACCTTCCCTTGCTGCCAATCACAACGTTGTGGCACCTGCACCCTGGGGTGCCACAGGAGCATATTAGAGGTGATTTTACATTATACATACATTTGACATATAGTAATACCACAGAATGTATTAGGGTTGAAAGAGGGCGAAAAATAGAGATATGTGTGAGCTGGGCAATAAAAAAGGGTCTTCCCCAAACTGATCCCTCAAGGCGAAACAATTGTCCATTGTTTTAGGGGACACATATTACCTCTGCACAAAAAATTGTTTGATATGAGGGAGTGGAGATGTCAAAACAACTGCTGAGGAGCCGTATCAATGTGTTTCCAATCAGCTGCAGCATCAATAGGCTCCTTGGGGGTGGGACAATTAGTAAAGGAAGCACCCAATTGGTGAATTATTAGTGTGAATAATTTGCTTCATTACGCATCTGTGGTCCGTGGATAGAACGTCAGAATTCCTGTGAGAGGCAGAAAAATTGGTGACAACCAGGAAACAATCAGTCAGAGTATATAGGTAGAAGATCATTTATAAGATGGGAGTTCTGGGTCATCTTTTGTTTAAGGGAAAAAATTGGGTGACTTTAGTTTGATAGTAACTAAGGCATATGGTATTGTACGTCAGACAAGTACTATGGATATAGATCCTTCCGGAAGACATAGCGGTCACAGCTTGTGAGTGGGAAAATTCAGAGAAAAGGAACAGTTCAGTCCTGACATGACAGCTGCTCCAAGATGAAGGAAGCGTCATTATGGAGGAAGACTCATAGAAAACTTCAGAAAGACGTCTGAGGAGATTAAAGAGGAGATCCAAGATTATCCCACACAAGGAAGAAGCCAATATAATACAAAGTGGCTGATAAAAACACATTTTATGTAAGCACATGCTGGTATAAACCTGGGCATCTCCTGTATATAATTATGTATGTACAGCCGGTATAACCTGGGCATCTCCTGTATATAATTATATATGTACAGCTGGTATAACCTGGGCATCTCCTGTATATAATTATATATGTACAGCTGGTATAACCTGGACATCTCCTGTATATAATTATATATGTACAGCTGGTATAACCTGGGCATCTCCTGTATATAATTATGTATGTACAGCCGGTATAACCTGGGCATCTCCTGTATATAATTATATATGTACAGCTGGTATAACCTGGACATCTCCTGTATATAATTATGTATGTACAGCCGGTATAACCTGGGCATCTCCTGTATATAATTATATATGTACAGCCAGTATAACCTGGACATCTCCTGTATATAATTATATATGTACAGCCGGTATAACCTGGGCATCTCCTGTATATAATTATATATGTACAGCTGGTATAACCTGGACATCTCCTGTATATAATTATATATGTACAGCCGGTATATCCTGGACATCTCCTGTATATAATTATATATGTACAGCCGGTATAACCTGGGCATCTCCTGTATATAATTATATATTACAGCCGGTATAACCTGGACATCTCTTGTATATAATTATATATGTACAGCCGGTTATAACCTGGACATCTCCTGTATATAATTATATATGTACAGCTGGTATAACCTGGGTATCTCCTGTATATAATTATATATGTACAGCTGGTATAACCTGGGCATCTCCTGTATATAATTATATATGTACAGCCGGTATAACCTGGGCATCTCCTGTATATAATTATATATGTACAGCTGGTATAACCTGGACATCTCCTGTATATAATTATATATGTACAGCCGGTATATCCTGGACATCTCCTGTATATAATTATATATGTACAGCCGGTATAACCTGGGCATCTCCTGTATATAATTATATATGTACAGCCGGTATAACCTGGGCATCTCCTGTATATAATCATATATGTACAGCTGGCATAACCTGGACATCTCCTGTATATAATTATATATGTACAGCCGGTATAACCTGGCCATCTCCTGTATATAATTATATATGTACAGCTGGTATAACCTGGACATCTCCTGTATATAATTATATATGTACAGCTGGTATAACCTGGACATCTCCTGTATATAATTATATATGTACAGCCGGTATATCCTGGACATCTCCTGTATATAATTATATATGTACAGCCGGTATAACCTGGGCATCTCCTGTATATAATTATATATGTACAGCCGGTATAACCTGGGCATCTCCTGTATATAATCATATATGTACAGCTGGCATAACCTGGACATCTCCTGTATATAATTATATATGTACAGCCGGTATAACCTGGCCATCTCCTGTATATAATTATATATGTACAGCTGGTATAACCTGGGCATCTCCTGTATATAATTATATATGTACAGCCAGTATAACCTGGGCATCTCCTGTATATAATTATATATGTACAGCCGGTATAACCTGGGCATCTCCTGTATATCATTATATATGTACAGCTGGTATAACCTGGGCATCTCCTGTATATAATTATATATGTACAGCTGGTATAACCTGGGCATCTCCTGTATATCATTATATATGTACAGCTGGTATAACCTGGGCATCTCCTGTATATAATTATATATGTACAGCCGGTATAACCTGGACATCTCCTGTATATAAATATATATGTACAGCCGGTATAACCTGGACATCTCCTGTATATAATTATATATGTACAGCCGGTATAACCTGGGCATCTCCTGTATATAATTATATATGTACAGCCGGTATAACCAGGACATCTCCTGTATATAATTATATATGTACAGCTGATATAACCTGGACATCTCCTGTATATAATTATATATGTACAGCTGGTATATCCTGGGCATCCCCTGTATATAATTATATATGTACAGCCAGTATAACCTGGACATCTCCTGTATATAATTATATATGTACAGCCGATATAACCTGGACATCTACTGTATATAATTATATATGTACAGCCGGTATATCCTGGACATCTCCTGTATATAATTATATATGTACAGCTGGTATAACCTAGGCATCTCCTGTATATAATTATATATGTACAGCTGGTAAAACCTGGACATCTCATGTATATAATTATATATGTACAGCTGGTATAACCTGGACATCTCCTGTATATAATTATATATGTACAGCCGGTATAACCTGGGCATCTCCTGTATATAATTATATATGTACAGCTGATATAACCTGGGCATCTCCTGTATATAATTATATATGTACAGCCGGTATAACCTGGACATCTCCTGTATATAATTATATATGTACAGCTGGTATAACCTGGACATCTCCTGTATATAATTATATATGTACAGCCGGTATAACCTGGGCATCTCCTGTATATAATTATATATGTACAGTGTGTATAACCTGGACATCTCCGGTATATAATTATATATGTACAGCCGGTATAACCTGGACATCTCCTGTATATAATTATATATGTACAGCTGGTATAACCTGGGCATCTCCTGTATATAATTATATATGTACAGCTGGTATAACCTGGGCATCTCCTGTATATAATTATATATGTACAGCCGGTATAACCTGGACATCTCCTGTATATAATTATATATGTACAGCCGGTATAACCCGGGCATTTCCTGTATATAATTATACATGTACAGCTGGTATAACCCGGACATCTCCTGTATATAATTATATATGTACAGCCGGTATAACCCGGACATCTCCTGTATATAATTATATATGTACAGCCGGTATAACCCGGACATCTCCTGTATATAATTATATATGTACAGCCAGTATAACCTGGACATCTCCTGTATATAATTATATATGTACAGCTGGTAAAACATGGACATCTCCTGTATATAATTATAGATGTACAGCCGGTATAACCTGGGCATCTCCTGTATATAATTATATATGTACAGCCGGTATAACCTGGGCATCTCCGGTATATAATTATAGATGTACAGCCGGTATAACCTGGGCATCTCCTGTATATAATTATATATGTACAGCCGGTATAACCTGGACATCTCCTGTATATAATTATATATGTACAGCTGGTATAACCTGGACATCTCCTGTATATAATTATATATGTACAGCCGGTATAACCTGGACATCTCCTGTATATAATTATATATGTACAGCCGGTATAACCTGGGCATCTCCTGTATATAATTATATATGTACAGCCGGTATAACCTGGACATCTCCTGTATATAATTATATATGTACAGCCGGTATAACCTGGACATCTCCTGTATATAATTATATATGTACAGATGTTATAAATTACATGTATTCTTGTATATAGTGATATGTGTCATACTGGTATAACCTGGGCTCTATTTTAGTCCTCCTTGGATTCTCACCTCCAGACGCTCCCTTCCATCTCCTCGCTATGGTCTGGTGCACATTTCGGCACCTTCTCTGCGGTGACTTTGGGATCAGTAGTGATGGTTCTTCATTACGGAGGGGCACACGGTTCTCATGTGATGGTCTTGGACCGGTTTCTCATTATGTGGTGACAGACCAGACTCTCGCTTTCCTCAATCAATGCTATAAATTTCCATCTTTTCCCCCATTAAGTGGTGGCGGAGTGAATTACTTTGCTGACTTCACATCCCATGTTTTTATTGGAGTTTAATCTGTTATTAAAGGCTGCCGAGAAGAAAATCCTGAATCAGCGAAGGGTGGAAGGTGGAGATATGAACGCTTCTGGGCCTCCTATAATTCATTCACCCATTCCAGCCGTGTTTGGGGCCAGATGTCAGACATTTCCATCTGTATCGATCTCCTGGGAGGGGTCATACAGGTACAGGTCTCTCGTGCGGTCCTTGCGTCATCAAATACGTGGTCTGGAGGATCACCAACATATTACTTATGGTTCTTTAGACCTGAAAACCCTTCCCCTCTCTCACGTGGCCTGTTAGTCTAAGTTCTTGAGCCATTTTTTAGTCTTATTTCTGGAAAATTCTGTTTGAAAACTTCATAATGGTGAAACTGCCTAGATATACACAAATTCTGAATAGGAAAGTATTTCTACCTGGTATGGCCAATTTGAGAAAACTGGAGGTAAATTTTGATGGCACCTGGCTCCCATTAAAAAGGGGGAGGAAAATGGAGAAATAAAAGCTAATCAGTCAGATATGGCTGACACTGCAGGAGATCCCTGGGAGATAGCTATAGTGGCAGTGCAGTTGTCAAACCCTTCCCAAGCAGAGCTGGCTCCAATGGGATGGACATGATGGGGTTGGTAGTAGTAATGATGAGGTGCAGAGAAATAAACAGCAGGAAACAGTCTTTTTGCTTTATCTTTTACTGAAGTCCTTGGACAGTGCCCAGAATGATATAACCAACACCAGGCATATGGTCTCGCCAGTCTGATGAGAACTATAGTCCGCTCTGCTGGGTGAGAAATATAGCCTTCCTACTGACTTCTGTAATTTGGTAGGTTTCTATGTACCTTTTTGCTGTCGTGTACTCTCTCTTTAGCTGTTGTGGATTACCACCTGCCAGGCAGGTAATGCAGGCCTTATGCCTTTCAGCAATTCTCTGACTCTGTATTTACAGCAGACCCCAGGACTGTGGGGTACTTGGACCGGGATGGTCAGTTCTTAGGGCGAATCACAGTGGCAGTGACCCGGCTCAGTGAACCTGGGCATGTATTAAAAAGGGGATATTTACAGGAGAACGTTCATGACACCACCTGTGTTACTCGGCCAAAGGTGGCCGACGCTGCAGGATATGACTGCTGGGGCAGATGGTAGTGCAGCCGGAATGGTAAAGCTCCCCACAGGTGGAGTTGGGCTCCAGGGATGGTGTCAACAGTCAATTAGGGTGCTGATGGTGAGGAAGGCCGCAGGCCGAGGAAGAAGGAGGCAAACACAATTCGTGCAGTTCGTGACCTTTACTTAAAGATCAGTCAAGTTCACCCAGCCGGGTGCTGTGCTCCTCCAAAGCGCAACCAGGTCAGTTCCCAGATGATTAGTGTCACTCCGCCAAGACACCATTCATAGCCTTTCCTCGCTCTCTTCCCTCACTGTATACTTTCACAGGCTGATGGCGGCGGACCTTGTCGGGCAACTGTGTAGGCATGTCCCCTGACCTTTGTTCTCGCCACCGTCCCGGCGATTTTGCACGGATGGTGGCCACCAATCGTGCAGAACTGATGGCCTCCAGTTTTACTGGCTGAGGCGTGCAGCACTCCTACCAAGTCGGGGTCGGTTGCCTCCGGCAACCTGTCCCTCTGCCCAACTTGGGTCGAGCCAGATTCGAGGCACCATGAGTGCACATGGGTCCCACTCCCATGTCCCCTAGGATGCTCTCAGTCCTGCGTCCGCTTTGGATGCCCTCCTCAGCGTTCTCCCCTCACTCACTCCTCGCTAACCCCTCCTCCAGCCAGGAGATGGGGCCCTCCCTCAAAAGAGTCCGCCCGAACCCCCCATTCTGGATTCAGGATGATGTTGTGTGCAATTCTGTGTCTTGGGTTTGTGACCCCTTCTTACCTGGGAACAGTGACACCACACCTGTGGAGTAGGTGCAGCATCACTGTGGCGACCAGTCCGCAGGGGCGCCACATATTACTAATGTCCCGGAATGTTCCACCTAAGTGGCTGGCGAACATGGAACTCACTAGCCCTCAGCTACTTCCAACAGGCTCTGTAATCCCTGAGTAGCCAATGGACTGGTACCCTGCTAGGCAGCATGTCCTCTAGGAATCAGCTCCTGCTGCCCTCCTCCAGAACCTTCTCCTTCACTATTCTCTGTCTTAAGGCCCCGTTACACGGCACAATGTTGGAACGATGTCGGCAACGATCTCGTGGGTGCGCAGTCGTTTCAGACATCGTTTTGACATCGTTGGTGAGATGTCACACGTCTAGATATCGCGGACGATGCACCAACGAAGTTGTGAGCAGGGATCATTCACACAATCCAGCGAACAATACCTGCTCATTACTGTGAATGGGCGAAGTCGTAAACGACATCGTTATCGCGGTGTCAAATATAGCGATATACCAGGTTGGCTGATCATTGATCGTGTGGTTTGAGAACATGTTCTCAAACCTGCAATCAGCGATCCAACGATTTATCATTACAACTTGGCTGAGTCACACGCAACGAGGTCGTAACGAGGTCGCTGGAACGCCTCCAAACCCGTGACGTATCAGCGATGTTGTTAACTATGTCGTGCAGTGTAACGGGGCCTTTACTAAAACACTAGCACAAAACAGAAACTAGCCCTTCTCTTAAACCAGAGACTGAGCCAAGGTCAGAACCAGGCCCCAGTGATCAGTTTCCTAATTAGGGATCAGACAGCGTGTGAATGTTTCAGACTTACAGCAGAGGGAGTTCCAATTCTTTTCAGACATGGTATTACAATCGATGTTTTAGAAATACCATCTGTGGTAGCTAGACCGCAGCGGCGCCAAAATATCATACTAAAAACTTCATAGAGGCTCCTCGGAGGTGTGTCCTGTAACAACAGGGGTAGTCAGGGGAGTGATCTCTTCATAAACATGCCTTTTTTTCTAGACACATCTACCATGTCCTCTCCATTATTTTTTTCGTCCCCCAAATGTTTGTTTAGATATTGAACATGTAGAGATCGTGCATAAGAATCCTTGTGGGAGGTTCCCTCATTTTTTCAGAGAGCCCTCTCAAGAATGTTTAAGAGAGTTGGCAAATATGGCTATCACTCAGCTTTTCCAAAGGTGGTTATATCACACTTATAAGGTTTTTTAAGTTGTCCTCCATGAATCCACAGATTGAAGCAGCTTTACTAGTTAGCCACACCCTTATACATGCTGCCATGCCCACGAGTTACTTCACATTTCCCAAAACTTGCTTTCTAGAAGGTTATAGGAGGATTCAGTGGTACCATGGAGACTTAGCAACTCCTATGGGAATCTCGGAGGTCTCCTTTTTCATGGATAGTTTTTTATTATTGTTTTGAGAGAAAGAATGTCACACAGCTATTCAAATTCCTCATATTGCAATGAGGAAAAAATTTACATTGCGGTGTTGTTCATTTTGAGTCCACAATATGACAGTAGTTACATTCTTATAAATATGAAGCTTTATAATAGAAGTTATATTATTGTACATAGGGGCAGTATTATAGTAGTTATATTCCTGTACATAGGGGGCAGTATTATAGTAGTTATATTCTTGTACATAGAGGCAGTATTATAGTAGTTATATTCTTGTACATAGGGAGCAGTATTATAGTAGTTATATTCTTGTACATAGGTGAAGTTTTATAGTAGTTATATTCTTGTACATAGGAGCAGTATTATAGTAGTTATATTCTTGAACATAGAGGCAGTATTATAGTAGTTATATTCTTGTACATAGGAGCAGTATTATAGTAGTTATATTCTTGAACATAGAGGCAGTATTATAGTAGTTATAGTCTTGTACATAGGAGCAGTATTATAGTAGTTATATTCTTGTACATAGGTGAAGTTTTATAGTAGTTATATTCTTGTACATAGGAGCAGTATTATAGTAGTTATATTCTTGAACATAGAGGCAGTATTATAGTAGTTATATTCTTGTACATAGGGAGCAGTATTATAGTAGTTATATTCTTGTACATAGGAGCAGTATTATAGTAGTTATATTCTTGTACATAGGAGCAGTATTATAGTAGTTATATTCTTGTACATAGGAGCAGTATTATAGTAGTTATATTCTTGTACATAGGAGCAGTATTATAGTAGTTATATTCTTGTACACAGGGGGCAGTATTATAGCAGTTATATTCTTGTACATAGGAGAAGTATTATAGTAGTTATATTCTTGTACATAGGGGCAGTATTATAGTAGTTATATTCTTGTACATAGGAACAGTATTATAGTAGTTATATTCTTGTACATAGAGGCAGTATAATAGTAGTTATATTCTTGTACATAGGTGAAGTATTATAGTAGTTATATTCTTGTACATAGGAGCAGTATTATAGTAGTTATATTCTTGTATATAGGGGCAGTATTATAGTAGTTATATTCTTGTACATAGGTGGAGTATTATAGTAGTTATATTCTTGTACATAGGGACAGTATTATAGTCGTTATATTCTTATACGTAGGAGCAGTATTATAGTAGTTGTATTCTTGTACATAGGGGCTGTATTATAGTAGTTATATTCTTGTACATAGGGACAGTATTATAGTAGTTATATTCTTGTACATAGGTGCAGTATTATAGTAGTTATATTCTTGTATATAGCATAGCAGCAGTATTATAGTAGTTATATTCTTGTACATAGGAGCAGTAATATAGTAGTTATATTCTTGTACATAGGGGCAGCATTATAGTAGTTATATTCTTGTACATAGGGGCAGTATTATAGTAGTCATATTCTTGTACATAGGAGCAGTATTAAAGTAGTTATATTCTTGTATATAGGGGGCAGTATTATAGTAGTTATATTCTTGTACATAGGGGCTGTATTATAGTAGTTATATTCTTGTGCATAGGAGCAGTATTATAGCAGTTATATTCTTGTGCATATGGCGGTAATATAATAGTTATATTCTTGTACATAGGGGCAGTATTATAGTAGTTATATTCTTGTATATTGGAACAGTATTATAGTAGTTATATTCTTGTACATAGGAGCAGTATTATAGTAGTTATATTTTTGTACATAGGGGCAGTATTATAGTAGTTATATTCTTGGATATAGGAGCAGTATTATAGTAGTTATATTCTTGTACATAGGAGCAGTAATATAGTAGTTATATTCTTGTACATAGGGGCAGTATTATAGTAGTCATATTCTTGTACATAGGAGCAGTATTATAGCAGTCATATTCTTGTACATAGGAGCAGTATTAAAGTAGTTATATTCTTGCACATAGGGGGGCAGTATTATAGTAGTTATATTCTTATACGTAGGAGCAGTATTATAGTAGTTATATTCTTGTACATAGGGGCTGTATTATAGTAGTTATATTCTTGTACATAGGAGCAGTATTATAGCAGTTATATTCTTGTGCATATGGCGGTAATATAATAGTTATATTCTCGTACATAGGGGCAGTATTATAGTAGTTATAGTCTTGTATATTGGAGCAGTATTATAGTAGTTATATTCTTGTGCATAGGAGCAGTATTATAGTAGTTATATTCTTGTACATAGGAGCAGTATTATAGTAGTTATATTATATTCTTGTACATAGGAGCAGTATTATAGTAGTTATATTCTTGTACATAGGGGCAGTGTTATAGTAGTTATATTCTTGTACATAGGAGCAGTATTATAGTAATTATATTCTTGTACATAGGAGCAGGATTATAGTAGTTATATTCTTGTACACAGGTGGCAATATTATAGTAGTTATATTCTTGTATATAGGTGCAGTATTATAGTAGTTATATCTTCTACATAGGGGGCAGTATTATAGTAGTTATATTGTTGTACATAGGGGCAGTATTATAGTAGTTATATTCTTGTACATAGGAGCAGTATTATAGTAGTTATATTCTTGTACATAGGGATAGTATTATAGTAGTTATATTCTTGTACATAGGGAGCAGTATTCTAGTAGTTATATTCCTGTACATAGGGGCAGTATTATAGTAGTTATATTCTTGTACATAGGAGCAGTATTATAGTGGTTATATTCTTGTACATAGGGGCAGTATTATAGTAGTTATATTCTTGTACATAGGAGCGGTATTATAGTAGTTATATTCTTGTACATAGGGGGCAGTATTATAGTAGTTATATTCTTGTACATAGGAGCAGTATTATAGTAGTTATATTCTTGTACATAGGAGCAGTATTATAGTGGTTATATTCTTGTACATAGGGGCAGTATTATAGTAGTTATATTCTTGTACATAGGAGCGGTATTATAGTAGTTATATTCTTGTACATACGAGCAGTATTATAGTAGCTATATTCTTATATATAGGAGCAGTAATATAGTAGTTATATTCCTGTACATAGGGGCAGTATTATAGTAGTTATATTCTTGTACAAAGGGGCAATATTATAGTAGTTATATTCTTGTACATAGGAGCAGTATTATCTGCTGTATAATTGTCTAAGGGATTTTTGAGTGTGTCTGTAGCCGAAATCGCGTGCCAGACACAGGCCGCTCATTGGCCGCCGCCGAAGGCAGCAGCCAATGAGCGCAGACCATGCAAATAGACGCGAGAATTCAAAGTTCGAATTTCGCGCCTATTTGCAGCCCGGCGAGAGCCGCCCTCTCGGCGGGATACACGGTGGCCACAGCGGCGGCTCTACATACAGCCCCCCCCACACTACCTGTGGCCACAGCGGCGGCACTGTATACAGCCCCCCGCTCCTCCTGCCCCGCTCCCCGCATCTCTTGTGGCCGCAGCGGCGGCTCTGTATACAGCCCCCCCCGCTCTCCGAACTTCCTGTGGCCGCAGCGGCGGCTCTGTATACAGCCCCCCCCCCACTCCCCGCACTGCCTGTGGCCGCAGCGGCGGCTCTGTATACAGCCCCCCCACTCCTCCTGCCCCCGCTTTCTGCACTTTCTGTGGCCGCAGCAGCGGCTCTGTATACAGCCCCCCCTCCATCCCTCTGCCCCTCCGCTCCCCCTGGCTCCCCGCCACCACCCTGCCCCCCCCCGCATCCATCCTGCCCCGCCGGCTCCATCTTGCTCCCCCACCACCATCCTGCACCCCCACCACCATCCTGCCCCTCCTCGCCACCATCCTGCCCCCCCTTGCCACCATCCTGCCCCGCTCGCTCCATCCTGCCCCACCGGCACCATCCTGCCCTCCCACCACCATCCTGATCCCCCCCACCGGCTCCATCCTGATCCCCCCCACTGGCTCCATCCTGATCTCCCCCACAGGCTCCATCCTGCCCCCCCCGCATCCATCCTGATCTCCCCCACTGGCTCCATCCTGATGCCCCCCACCGGCTCCATCCTGATCCCCCCGCCGGCTCCATTTTGCCCGCCGGCTCCATCCTGCCCCCCCCCCCCCGCATCCATCCTGCCCCACCGGCTCTATCCTGCCCCCCGCCACCATCCTGCCCCACCAGCTCCATCCTGCCCCACGAGCTCCATCCTGCCCCCCGCCACCATCCTGCGCCGCCGGCTCCATCCTGCCCCCCTACCACCATCCTGCTCCGCCGGCTCCATCCTGCCCTGCCAGCTCCATCCTGCCCCTTTCGGCTCCATCCTGCTCCTCTCGCTCCATCCTGTCCCGCTCGCTCCATCCTGCCCCGCTCGCTCCATTCTGCCCCCGCTGTTCTTGCTCCCCCCAGCTCCATCCTTCCCCGCTCGCTCCATCCTGCCCTTCCGGCTCATTCCTGCCCCGCTTTCTCCATCCTGTCCCGCTCGCTACCATCCTGGGCCCCCCTCCTGCCACCATCCTGCCCCTCCGGCTCCATTCTGCCCCGCTCGCTCTATCTTGTCCCCTCTGGCTCCATCCTTCCCCACCGCTCCATCCTGCCCCCCACCGCCACCATCCTGCCCCCCCCACCACCATCCTGCTCCTACGGCTCCATCCTGCTCATCCGGCTCCATCCTGCTACCATCCTGCTCCTCCGGCTCCATCCTACCCCGCTCGCTCCATCCTGCCCCGCTCGCTCCATCCTGCCCCGCACACTCCATCCTGCCCCCTGCTGTTTTTGCTCCCCTGCCTTCACCCTGCCACCCCCGCCTCCATCCTGCCCCGCTTGCTCCATCCTGCCCCCCCCCCGGATCCATCCTGCCCCCCCCTCCCGGCTCCATCCTGACCCACTCGCTCCATCCTGCCCCCCCGACACAATCCTGCCCCACCTCTCCCCCACAGCTGATCAGTTTCCCAAGCAACGACAGGTCCTAAAGGCCTGTAGGACCTAGAAGACGGAGGTGGAGCGAGCCGGCGGACAGGTGAGTATCCTCACTGAGGATTTTTTTATTTTTACTTTTACTGTGGAGGACCGGAGGCCAGGAGGAGCGGGGGGCCGCGGGGAGCGGAGTATCGCCATATACCATAGTGCTGCTATACATATACTATAATGTACCACCATGTACCATAGCGCTGCTATACATGTACTGTAATTTACCGCCATATACTATAGTGCTGCTATACATGTACTATAATGTACCGCCATATACTATAGTGCTGCTATACATGTACTGTAATGTACCACCATATACCATAGCGCTGCTATATAATATATAGTTCACTCACGTTGACTGAACAAGTTCTGTCAGTCACAGTATGTCAACTACATACATATTCTAGAATACCCGATGCGTTAGAATCGGGCCACCATCTAGTATAGTAGTTATATTCTTCTACATAGGGGCTGTATTATAGGATTTATTTTCTTACATATAGGCATTGTGTCCCCTTTCGTTACTTTTAATCCTACCCCTAAATGTTTTAATGGACTTTTTCTTCAAATAATGTTTATCTCCACTCCCTATCTATATTTAGATCATCCAATTATTTTATATTGTACTTGTCTGCTGGGAGTTGTGCCTCGTTCCTCCCTTTCTATCTCATATCTCCTCACATTTGCATCTGTCATCTTGCCACCTCCACATCTTAGAAATAACTGATTGTTATCTTTGTGTCAAGAACTGTTGGTTTCATTCATCACCGTCTGATGCCAAGTCGATGCCCGCGCTGTGCTGGAACGCAGCCACGTCTCCTCATTCATCTGTGATCTCATCTCACAGGCCCGGCTTGTCCTTACTGTTGAGGTGGATCACAGACAACATGGAGAAATGAGTTCAGATTGTAACATTATCCCCTCCACCACCTTCCCTTCCCCAGTGGCGTAACTTCAGGCCCAGGGGTCCCGATGCGAAAGCTCCAACGGGGCCCCCAATTATTGGAAATCTTTAATAGTATTAGTCTTTTTCTATAGGCCAAAGGGACTCTTGGGGCCCCTCTAGGCTGCAGGGCCCGGGTGCAATCGCAACCCCTACACCTATTGTAGTTACGCCCCTGCCCTTCCCTATTCCCTATCTTCTATCTTTTCAGTTGATCTTTGCGTTAGCTAGTTGCCATATCCCTTGAACTGGTTTCAGTTCTATGTTCCTGAGCCTGTTCCAGTCCTATGCTCCGGTACCCAAGTTTGAGTTTGTTGCAGTCATGCATACACTACCCATGTACCATTCTGTTCCTCTTGTTTGTCCGCCATCTTGTATACTGTGCTAAACTGGTCCTCACAGATCCTTGTGTCATCTGTTTAGACCGACTCTGCTGCACTGTCACCTCTGATCCGTACGATCCACCTAACAATCCTCTAATATCCTCTAATATTAAATCTCTGCTGAGGAATAATTTTCATAGACCTGATATTTCTCTATGGATTATATGAGGATTTTAGGGGAAGTTAATTTTAGACTTTGTAGGATTTACAGCCCTAAAGTGCGGCGGTCGATGACTGCCAGACGGCAGACATCTTGAATAGATTACGTTCCTAGTAATACCAGTTAACTAGGTGCATAACGGCTTTTGGCACGGAAAGAAAGAGGAAACCGCGTTGAAGCTTTTGGATAGCTCCTGAATTATGTCCTTGCAGGATATGAGGGTTATTTCATTCCCTGCCACGTCGCCTTGGAAAAAAAGAAAAATCCCTGTAACAAAGGGGACCCAGTATTTGGCAAGGCCTCTTTATGGTGGGGATGGTCCGGCCAGCGCATGTTTTCAATTACATTGTGGTCTCTAAGACTGGGAAGTTACTCCCACCGAATACTAATGATTATCTAGTGATGGCGACGGCTTCTGTCATTGAGACGTTCCCTCAAGTATCTGTCTTTAACGTTGTATCCTCTGTTGACTTGGGAGACGTCCAACACAAGAGTCTTGTGTGTTTTGGCCCAAGTGAAGGGATATTAGCATTTATTTCAAGGTGCCAATAGGAATGGTACACATGCCTGTAACTATTGTGGCTACCAAGTCATGTATAGTTTATACTTTTTCGAAAATGCCAGACAAGTTCCCAGCTTGAAGCTCCTCACCCTACCACCAACCATGGGCCATTTATAATACTTTGGGCACATTAGCCTTCAGGTCTAAATGGAATTGAAACTGAATGTAACCACCATGGCTATATCTTCTCTAGGCCCGTGGTCTTCAACCTACGGCTCATGAGTCTGTGATGTGTGGTTTGCAACTGTCTTCCAACTTGGGGCATAAGCACTAGGGCTACCTAACAGCTATGAGGAGCAGGTCTCCAGTTGGTTACCTTTGTGAGTAGCCCCAAACGAAAGAGCAGATCTGAATTGGGGTAAGGTGGAAACCCTTGGATTTTTGTATACTGCCTTAGTGTGATTTCTTTGGAAAAACTTTGGCTAACATTATACTGGTAATGGGGCAATGAGTGTCACTTCTATGAGAGTAATGAGAGTTGGATGAAGCTCACAACCTTTTCAGAGCTAAATGTGGCTTGCAACCCTCTTTCAAAGCTATATATATGGCTCATGACCATCTCTCTCATAGCTGAATGTGGCTCGTGACCTGCTTTCATAGCTGAATGTGGCTCTCAATCCTCTTTCTGAGCTGGATGTGGCTCACAACCCTTTTCAGAGCTGAAGGTGTCTCATAATCCTCTTTCAAAGCTAAATGTGGCTCACGACCCTCTCTCAGAGCTGGATGTGGCTCACAACCCTTTTTTACAGCTGAATGTAGCTCACGACCCTCTTTCATAGATGAATGTAGTTTGTGACCCGCTTTCATAGCTGGATGAGGCTTACAACCCTCTTTCATAGCTGAATGTAGCTCGCAACCATCTTTCATAGCAGAATGTGGCTTGTCACCCTACTTCATAGCAGAATGTGGCTTGTGACCCTCTTTCAGAGCTGAATGTGGCTCACAACCCTCTTTCAGAGCTGGAGGTGTCTCATGACCCTCTTTCAGAGCTGGAGGTGGCTCATGACCCTCTTTCAAAGTTGAATGTGGCTTTCAAGGTCAGGAAGGTTGGGGACCTCTCCTCTAGGCCATAATAGGACTTTCGTGTATACAATAGCTAGATACCAAAGTAATATGAAAGTTCATGTCCAGTTCTGAGCCCATACTATTTTATGTGTGCTCATATATATATACACAGTGCCTTGTGAAAGTATTTGGTCCCCTTGTACTTTTCAACCTTTTGCCACATTTCAGGCTTCAAACATAAAGATATAAATTCAAATTTTTTTGTGAAGAATCAACAACAAGTGGGACACAATCGTGAAGTGGAACCAAAATTATTGGATATTTTAAACTTTTTTGATAAATAAAAAACTGAGGCGTGGGGCGTGCAATATTATTCGGTCCCTTTACTTTCAGTGCAGCAAACTCACTCCAGAAGATCAATGAGGATCTCTGAATGATCCAATGTTATCCTTAATGACTGGTAATGATACATAGAATCCACCTGTGTGTAATCAAGTCTCTGTATAAATTCACCTGCTCTGTGATAGTCTCAGGGTTCTGTTTCAAGTGCAGAGAGCATCATGAAGACCAAGGAACACACCAGGCAGGTCCGAGATACTGTTGTGGTGAAGTTTAAAGCCGGATTTGGATACAAAAAGATTTCCCAAGTTTTAAACATCTCAAGGAGCGCTGTGCAAGCGATCATATTGAAATGGAAGGAGTATCTGACCACTGCAAATCTACCAAGACCCGGCTGTCCCTCTAAACTTTCATCTCGAACAAGGAGAAGACTGATCAGAGATGAGGCCAAAAGGCCCATGATCACTGTGGATGAACTGCAGAGATCTACAGCTGAGGTGGGAGAGTCTGTCCATAGGACAACAATCAGTCATACACTGCACAAATCTGGCCTTTATGGAAGAGTGGCAAGAAGAAAGCCATTTCTCAAAGATATCCATTAAAAAAAGTCTGGTTTGAAGTTTGCCACAAGCCGCCTGGGAGACACCAAACATGTGGAATAAGGTGCTCTGGTCAGATAAAACCAAAATTGAAATCTTTGGACACAATGCAAAAGCATATGTTTGGCGTAAAAGTAACACAGCTCATCACCCTCAAAACACAATCCCCACTGTCAAACATGGTGGTGGCAGCATCATGGTTTGGGCCTGCTTTTCTTCAGCAGGGACAGTGAAGTTGGTTAAAATTGATGGGAAGATGGATGGAGCCAAATATAGGACCATTCTGGAAGAAAACCTGCTGGAGTCTGCAAAAGACCTGACACTGGGACGGAGATTTATCTTCCAACAAGACAATGATCCCAAACATAAAGCAAAATCTACAATGGAATGGTTCAAAAATAACCGTATCCAGGTGTTAGAATGGCCAAGTCACAGTCCAGGCCTAAATCCAATGGAGAATCTGTGGAAAGAGCTGAAAACTGCTGATCACAAACGCCTCAATCCAACCTCACTGAGCTCCAGCTGTTCTGCAAGGAAGAATGGGCAAGAATTTCACTGATAGAGACAAACCCCAAGAGACTGCAGCTGTAATCACAGCACAAGGGGGCGCTACAAAGTATTAACTCAAGGGGCCGAATAATATTGCACACCCCACTATTCAGTTTTTTATTTGTTAAAAAAGTTTAAAATATCCAATAAATTTGGTTCCACTTCACGATTGTGTCCCACTTGTTGTTGATTCTTCACAAAATATTAGAATTTACATCTTTATGTTTGAAGCCTGAAATGTGGCAAAAGGTTGAAAAGTTCAAGGGGGCCAAATACTTTCACAAGGCACTGTATATATGTATATAAATATATATATATTCGTGTGCCTATATTATAATGGGTAGTTAGACAGATTCACCTAATTTTCCTAGGCTTTTGATTCATATCAAAAGTACTCTGAAGACTCCAACTTTCCTTAAAAAAATTGACAATTTTCTTTTTTGTCACTCACTAATTGTACCTAATTGTACAGTTTCACCAGTGTTTTATGGCTTTCTTACCTTATCTCTAGAGGTACCATTACAAGGTATGATATCGCTGAAACG
This sequence comes from Allobates femoralis, assembly GCA_033576535.1. Lineage (NCBI taxonomy): Eukaryota > Metazoa > Chordata > Amphibia > Anura > Aromobatidae > Allobates > Allobates femoralis. Next base: position 93,872,213 of record JARQOC010000012.1, on the reverse strand, counting down.
TCACGGGTTTGGAGTTGTTGAAACAACATCGTTAGGACGTCGTTGCATGTTACACCGAGATACGACTACGATAAATCATTGAATCGTTGATCGCAGATTTGAGAACATGTTCTCACATCAAATGATCCTCGATCAGCCAACCTACTGCATTGTTATGTGTGACACCGTGATAACGACGTCGTTCACGACTTTGCCCATTCACATCAGTGAACAAGTATCGTTCGCTGGGTTGTGTGAACGATAGCTGCTCGCTGGATGGTTGGTGCGTCGTTCACGATATCTAGACGTGTGACATCTCACCAACGATGTCTTAACGACCGTGCGCCCACGAGATCGTTAGTAAGATAGTTTCAACATTGAAGCTTGTAACGGTACCTTTAGACTAAGCTGGGACATCACACTATCTAGATTAGAAACAATATGCCTGCTGCATGTCCTACCTTAGCTTTTATACAGACTATATTAGTCTATTCTGATTGACTGCAACATCATGTGATGTAATATCTGCAAGGCATTATGGGAATGCCCAGCCAGCCACTCCTGTACTCATAAGAACCTTTTATGGATGATGAAACCTTGTGCAATGATTCACCTAAGTGAAATGCTAATTTTTCTAATTCAGCAAATTCAAAAGAGATTGATAAAAACACACTTCGCATCAAATCAATTCACTCTTCCATAGTTATTTACTAAATCATTTGAATTCTTCCTGTATATTGTAAGCTGACCAGTCTCTATGGTCTACACTACATACAGATCGACAGTATCGGCTATGCTGATGACGTTTCCAGGACGTATAACTAACACCAGGAACATTCTGCTAAACTTGTGTGAGATGCAAGTAAAACAAAAGTACAGCGTACATAAAACGATGTTGTCTTTGTCGCCATTCATTCCTTTAAAGAAAGCTTCATTGTGATCTGGGTGGACTTTGGCCATAAGGAGCTTCACATAGTAGCCAGCGTGAACTGAATTCTAATAGGCTCCTCACCCTCCTCCATTATCAACAGTCTATGCATTGGTGGTCTATTCAGAGTGTTTCGCTATTGTGAGGCAGCCAATTCATCCTGCCCTTGGACCATTCTATAAACAGACGAAGGCTATGGGAATGCCGGGAAGAAAATAGTTTTTGTAAAGAAATGCTACTTTGAACTGCAGTATCTTGATCATGATGTCTACTAGATGATCGTGGCAGGAAAGGAACCATGGAGGAAAATTCCAATCATCACATAAACACCAATCATTGACTTCATTGACTCATGATGCCACTTGACATGTTCCTCCAATATTTTTCCATATTTCTCAGTAAGGACCCCGTTCTAAATTATGTTTCGCTCTAGCTACATTCACTGCCAAGAAGTCAATTATAGGAATCACATTAGTATCATGTTCCATATCAGAAGCTTCCAGTAGAAGTTCACTGATGAAACCTCCCTGTCTTCTTCATCGGGCAAAAATAAAGGTTGGGTTGCCTAACCACCCATTCTTCATCAACTTTGGATCTTGAGAGCTTCCTTAAGGAAGAAGTTACCTTTGAATTGTGGAGCACTGATGGTAAGGCTAACCCAATATATCCTACTCAATGAACTTTTATGGTCACCACCTATTCTTCAAACAGTGATCTTGGAAAGTTCATACGAGGTGCCATAAGAAAGTAGATACCTTTGAATTGTGGATTATTTATGGTAAGACTAGCCCAATATATCCTACTCAATGACCTTTTATGGTCACCATCCATTCTTCATCTATTGTTCTTGGGAAGTTCATACAAGGTACCATAAGAAAGTAGACACCTTCGATTTGTGGAGTATTTATGGTAAGACTAGCCTCATATATCCTACTCAAAGAACTTTTATGGTCACCACTCACTCTTCGAACATTGATCTTGGAAAGTCCACACGAGGTGCCATAAGAGAGTAGACACCTTCGATTTCTGGAGTATTTATGGTAAGACTAGCCTCATATATCCTACTGAATGACCTTTTATGGTCATGACCCATTCTCCATCCGTTGATCATGGGAAGTTCACATGAGTTGCTATAAGAAAGTAGGTACCTTCTAATTGTGGAGTATTTAGGGTAAGAGTAGCCTAATATATCCTACCCAATGAACTGTATAGGCCACTATTGTAAAAGATGTCTACTGAGCTCAACTTGTTTTTTATGGTCACCACCTATTCTTCATCCATTGTGGATCTTTGGAAGCTCACACAAGGTGCCATAAGAAAGTGGATACCTTCGAATTGTGGAGTGTTGATGGTAATTCTAGCCTAATAGAGGCCTACACTTTTCAGTGAGTTGGCTATGTCGTAAATGAGTTCCACTGAGCCCAACTAATTTTTTATGGTAATACCAAAGGACAAACATCGAAGAGCTCAAAGATGGCTGCTTGCCACCTAAGTTGGATGTGACCAACCTATCTCCACAATGTGAGGAGAAAAAGTATAGCCAACTTTTTGGGAGTATTCTGTTGAGGTCATCAAAGAGTTTTATGACCATGGTCTAGTACTTTGTCAGGTTAGGCATCATTACCCATGTAATTGCTGCTTTATGACTGACTCTACATCAGTGAAATTATTTAGGCTAAAAGATTCCTCCATGACTCCGAATAGTCAAGTGTTCTATATACCTTATATCATATTACTCATATCGATGTTGATTGAGCCATTGATAATATATGTTCACTAATGGGTCTTATTTCTTTTTCCTACAGGCTGAAATGAAGTTCAACTTGTTGCTTCTCTTCATCTTGGCTCTTACCTCACAAGCTTTAACATCCAACGTCGACGGGGATACAAGTTAAGTTTGGTCTCCTCTCATTTCAGTGATTTGAGACAGTCATCAATATGATAATGTCCATAGATTTCGTGAAAAAAATTGTGTATAAATGTATTAAATCCCTTCCATGTGGGGTTTCTATGTAAACAAAATTGAAACCATCATCAATGATTTTGTAACTATAGAGAGTCCCCTTTGGTCACTCAGTCAATATATGTGATTCTTTAGCCAACAGCTAATATTTCCAACTCCTCCACATACTAGAAAGCTCGGCTTAGCCAGTACTAGATTCCTCTGTCAATGGCTTATGTCCCCGTCAGGCAAAAGTTTCATCCATTGAAACCCAACAAGCCATATCTTTGAGGATTGGGGTCCCCCTCATACATTTAGATGGTCAGCAGATTCTGCAGAAATCGGTGGTTTGTGCCAAATTTTATCTTCTATCATTATACCATCAAATCAATGATTCATGAAACTAGATTCTAAAGAATTGGGTAGTCTAGAATCCATATATAGTTTATTTACTAATAGTTAGGGGAGTGCGGTGAAATGAATTGTGTGTATACAGGTGGCTCAGTGGGTAGCAGAGTATACGGTGGCTCAGTGGTTAGCAGTGAGTGCGGTGGCTCAGTGGTTAGCAGTGAGTGCGGTGGCTCAGTGGTTAGCAGTGAGTGCGGTGGCTCAGTGGTTAGCAGTGAGTGCGGTGGCTCAGTGGTTAGCAGTGAGTGCGGTGGCTCAGTGGTTAGCAGTGAGTGCGGTGGCTCAGTGGTTAGCAGTGAGTGCGGTGAGATTGGTCAGCACAGTGGCGTGGGCAGAGTGGTCAGGGCAGCGCCATGGGCAGAGTGGTCAGCGCAGCGCCGTGGGCAGAGTGGTCAGCGCAGCGCCATGGGAGGCTGGAGGGGTGAGAAGAGGTGAGGACAGGGGAGGCTGGAGGGGTGAGGAGAGGGGAGGCTGGAGGGGTGAGAAGGGCAAAGGACAGGGGAGGCTGGAGGGCAGAGGACAGGGGAGGCTGGAGGGCAGAGGACAGGGGAGGCTGGAGGGTGGAGGCTGGAGGGGAGAGTGGAGGCTGGAGGGGAGAGTGGAGGCTGGAGGGGAGAGCGGAGGCGGGAGGGGAGAGGCTGGAGGGGAGAGCGGTGGCTGGAGGGGAGAGCGGAGGCTGGAGGGGAGAGCGGAGGCTGGAAGGGAGAGGCGGGAGGGGAGAGCGGAGGCGGGAGGGGAGAGGCTGGAGGGGAGGGCAGAGGCTGGAGGGGAGAGTGGAGGCTGCAGGGGAGAGCGGAGGCTGGAGGGGAGAGGCTGGAGGGGGAGAGCGGTGGCTGGAGGGGAGAGCGGAGGCTGGAGGGCGGAGGCTGGAGGGGAGAGCGGAAGCTGGAGGGGAGAGCGGAGGCGGGAGGGGAGAGGCTAGGAGGGAGAGCGGTGGCTGGAGGGGAGAGCGGAGGCTGGAGGGCGGAGGCTGGAGGGGAGAGCGGAGGCTGGAGGGGCGAGCGGAGGCTGGAGAGGCTGGAGAGGCTGGAGGGCAGGGGAGGCTTGAGAGGCTGGAGGGCAGGGGAGGCTTGAGAGGGTGGAGGGCAGGGGAGGCTGGAGAGGCTGGAGGGCAGGGGAGGCTGGAGGGCAGGGGAGGCTGGAGAGGCTGGAGGGCAGGGGAGCTTGTAGAGGCTGGAGGGCAGGGGAGGCTGGAGAGGCTGGAGGGCAGGGGAGGCTGGAGAGGCTGGAGGGCAGGGGAGGCTGGAGAGGCTGGAGGGCAGGGGAGCTTGGAGAGGCTGGAGGGCAGGGGAGGCTGGAAAGGCTGGAGGGCAGGGGAGGCTGGAGAGGCTGGAGGGCAGGGGAGGCTGGAGAGGCTGGAGGGCAGGGGACGCTGGAGAGGCTGGAGGGCAGAGGCGTAGCTGGGTGGGGGGGTGCCGACTCACCGCGGCCGGCGTGCGTCTGGTGTAGGAGGAGAGGAGGGGCGGGCAGAGGTGCAGGACAGGAAGTTGTGTCCTCCCTCCTCTCCGGGCGCGCGGCGGGCGGCTGGCAGCACGGGGCCCCCCAGGGGGTGGGGGCAATGGGCCCCTCATGCCTTGGGGCACGGGGCGCTCGGCCCCCTGCTTCCCGCTAGGTACTGTAGTGGGTGGAGGGGAGAGGCTGGAGGGCGGACGGAACTTCCGAGAGCGGAACGTTCCTCCGCCGCTCCCTGTAGCCGGGGGACCGCGCAGTGGTGACGTCACCACCATGGGTTCGGAGACCATCACGGAAGTACCCTTCGAGTATTCCTGAAGTGGTCTTCGGCTTTTATATATTCGATACATCAAACCTATACAGAAACAGCACAAATTCAAATCAGCATCAAACATACATAACAAATTATACCACTGCTAGATAAAGACCATACAGGGACCCTGCACCCCGACGCGTGTTTCACCATTGGTTTTTCTAATAGCTCAATCAAAAAGCTAC
>JARQOC010000012.1:93862312-93866906 GCA_033576535.1 Allobates femoralis | reverse complement strand
CCAGCGTCCTCAAAGTGCGCAAGAGGTTTCAAGAGACTGGTTCAATAAAGAATAAACCAGGTAGAGGAAGGAAGAAGGCTACCACTCCTCATACTGGTAGAAGAATTGTTACAATCACCCTAAATAACAGGGAATCAACTGCTGTTGACATCAACAAGGAGCTTGTCAACACTGGAGTGACAGGGTCCGATTGGACGGTTTGACAGCAATTGGTAAACACGGAGTTAAGAGAATACCACATCAAAAGGGGACGTACTAAAAAGAATGAAGAAAAGGAATAAATAAAAAGAATGAAGATAATAACTTATTACAGAAAGATTATGTAGATGTATAAAAGGTTTCTTGGGAATCTTAGACATGGAATGAACACATATCCCATATAACCAGGTGTATATTATGTTACCTGAGCATTTTAGGTGTGGAATGAAGATGGAATATCTGTAGATAATAGAAGAATGGACACTTATCCCATATAACCAGGTGTATATTATGTTACCTGAGCATATTAGGTGTGGAATGAAGATGGAATATATGTAGATAATAGAAGAATGAACACATATCCCATATAACCAGGTGTATATTATGTTACCTGAGCTTTATAGGTGTGGAATGAACGTGAAATATCTGTAGATAATAGGAGAGTGAACACATATCCCATATAACCAGGTGTATATTATGTTACCTGAGCATTATAGGTGTGGAATGAAGATGATATATCTGTAGATAATAGAAGAATGAACACATATCCCATATAACCAGGTGTATATTATGTTGCCTGAGCATTTTAGGTGTGGAATGAAGATGAAATATCTGTAGATAATAGGAGAATGATCGCATATACCATATAACCAGGTGTATATTATGCTACCTGAGCATTTTAGGTGTGGAATGAACGTGAAGTACATTTTCCTATTATCTGCAGGTACTTCACGTTCATTCCACACCTAAAATGCTCAGGTAGCATAATATACACCTGGTTATATGGTATATGCGATCATTCTCCTATTATCTACAGATATTTCATCTTCATTCCACACCTAAAATGCTCAGGTAACATAATGTACATCTGGTTATATAGGATATGTGTTCATTTTCCTATTATCTAAGTATATTCCATTTTCATTCCACACCTAAAATGCTCAGGTAACATAATATACACCTGGTTATATGGGATATGTGTTCATTTTCCTATTATCTACAGATATTTCATCTTCATTCCACACCTATAATGCTCAGGTAACATAATATACACCTTGTTATATGGGATATGTGTTCATTTTCCTATTATCTACAGATATTTCATCTTCATTCCACACCTATAATGCTCAGGTAACATAATATACACCTTGTTATATGGGATATGTGTTCATTTTCCTATTATCTACAGATATTTCATCTTCATTCCACACCTATAATGCTCAGGTAACATAATATACACCTGGTTATATGGGATATGTGTTCATTTTCCTATTATCTACAGATATTTCATCTTCATTCCACACCTATAATGCTCAGGTAACATAATATACACCTGGTTATATGGGATATGTGTTCATTCCATGTCTAAGATTCCCAAGAAACCTTTTTTTACATCTACACAATCTTTTGGTAATAAATTATTATCTTCATTCTTTTTATTTATTCCTTTTCTTCATTGTTTTTAGTATGTCCCCATTCCTGTGTGCTGTGTTACTAGTCAATGTAACAATTCAGTATGAGCTGCTCTTGGTGCCGGGGGAGGTGATGCTCTCCTGAGCAAGATAGATGGGGAATGAACATGATATCTATATACTGTAAGGGATATATATTCCACATACTCCACTTTCGAGCGGCCGCAATCGCGGCCCACTTTTGCAAACTCGGGGGTCGCAAGAACGGACCGCAAATGCGGCCACAAAAACAGCGGCAGTGTGAATGAAGCGCAAATAGTAAATTTGATAAGTCATTTAAGGGTACGTTCAGACGTGGTGGATTTTCCAGAAGGTTTTTGCACGGAAATACCGCTGCGGCCATGCCCTCCATTATACCCTGTGTGAACTGCAAAAAGCAGCTCACACAGGACGGAAAAATTGCCGCCGCGGAAAGCAGGTCGCAGTGCGGCAATCTTCAACTGCATCTTGTCAATTTGCCGCTCTGATTTCTTGCGGAATACAAACGTAAATTGCTTATAGGTTAGAATTGAATCGCAGTCAGACCGCTCTTGCAGCATCTTAGCAGCATATTTTTTGGCGCTTTTGCCGCACATAAGAGCGCCAAAAAAGCACCTCAAAACCTGCAGAAAAGATGGAATTAATTTTGCCAATTGCAATAAAAAGCATGAAGTCTGTGACAGAATTACCTAACAGATGAGAATTATGGCTCGTCCACACATGCCAGATTTGTGGCGGCTGATCCATAGTCGCCAGCAAAACCAGTACTGATGTCATTGGTCGGATTATTTTCGTCCGGAAATTGATCTGGACTGCCGTTATTCTCAACCGCATCATGTCAATTTGACGGACAGGATCCGTCTGATAATTTGACATGCTAAAATGGCAGAAACCGTGGCTAAATATCAGCCGCGGCTTCTTGCGGGAATTGGCGGTGGTAAGGAACTACCACCGCTATTCCACCCTATTATTGCCATATATACGCCGACCAATTGGTATATATACTCCGGAATACCGCCGCATTTAGCGGCCAAAGTCCGTACGGAATACGGATTCCAGACGCCATACACCCGCAGCGTGTGGACGTACCCTTAGACTTAACTCAGATTTAGGGTCCGCTTAAGAGGTCCCCTTATCCTTTATATATTACACATAGATCATGTTTATTCACCAACTATTTAATCGCTTAGGAAAGTTACTGGAAAGCTGGGTGTGTGGGATACTGTATCCATTACACTGCATACTGTACATATATTATGTTCATTCCCCATCTCTCTTGCATAGGAAAGTTACTGGAAAGCTGGGTATGTGGGATATATCTCCATTACACTGTATACTCTACATATATCATGTTCATTACCCATTTCTCTTGCATAGGAAAGTTACTGGAAAGCTGGGTGTGTGGGCTATATCTCCATTACACTGTATACTGTACATATATCATGTTCATTACCCATCTCTCTTGCTCAGGAAAGTTACTGGAAAGCTGGGTATGTGGGATATATCCATTACACTGAAATTCTGTACATATATTATGTTCATTCCCCATCTCTCTTGCATAGGAAAGTTACTGGAAAGCTGGGTATGTGGGATATATCTCCATTACACTGTATACTGTACATATATCATGTTCATTACCCATTTCTCTTGCATAGGAAAGTTACTGGAAAGCTGGGTATGTGGGATATATCCATTACACTGCATACTGTACATATATTATGTTCATTCCCCATCTCTCTTGCTCAGTACAGTTACTGGAAAGCTGGGTATGTGGGATATATCTCCATTACACTGTATACTGTACATATATCATGTTCATTACCCATTTCTCTTGCATAGGAAAGTTACTGGAAAGCTGGGTATGTGGGATATATCCATTACACTGCATACTGTACATACGGTATATCATGTTCATTACCCATCTCTCTTGCTCAGGAAAGTTACTGGAAAGCTGGGTATGTGGGATATATCCATTACACTGCATACTGTACATGTATTATGTTCATTCCCCATCTCTCTTGCGCAGTACAGTTACTGGAAAGCTGGGTATGTGGGATATCTATCCCTCATCATCCACATTACGAACCTTGTGTACACTTACATTCATAATCCACATTATGCAACCCTATGTGCAGTCACCCCAAACATATAGAGAGCAACATATAGCATAAAATAGAGTTGTTTGCTGTGGAGTTGAACCCTATGTGAGCAGTTCTTACCTTCAATGAGCAGAAGTCCCTTTTTTCAGATTTCAATATCTCTGTGGGTATCTGGCAGAAATATGGAATACTCTTTACTGCTAAGACCCTGTACACCACTCCCACTAAGTCATACAGTTAGGGCCAGAAATATTTGGACAGTGACACAATTTTCGCGAGTTGGGCTCTGCATGCCACCACATTGGATTTGAAATGAAACCTCTACAACAGAATTCAAGTGCAGATTGTAACGTTTAATTTGCAGGGTTGAACAAAAATATCTGATAGAAAATGTAGGAATTGTACACATTTCTTTACAAACACTCCACATTTTAGGAGGTCAAAAGTAATTGGACAAATAAACATAACCCAAACAAAATATTTTCATTTTCAATATTTTGTTGCGAATCCTTTGGAGGCAATCACTGCCTTAAGTCTGAAACCCATGGACATCACCAAACGCTGGGTTTCCTCCTTCTTAATGCTTTGCCAGGCCTTTACAGCCACAGCCTTCAGGTCTTGCTTGTTTGTGGGTCTTTCCGTCTTAAGTCTGGATTTCAGCAAGTGAAATGCATGCTCAATTGGGTTAAGATCTGGTGATTGACTTGGCCATTGCAGAATGTTCCACTTTTTGGCACTCATGAACTCCAGGGTAGCTTTGGCTGTATGCTTGGGGTCATTGTCCATCTGTACTATGAAGCGCCGTCCAATCAACTTTGCAGCATTTGGCTGAATCTGGGCTGAAAG
>JARQOC010000012.1:93727312-93857312 GCA_033576535.1 Allobates femoralis | reverse complement strand
ACAGACAGACTCACCAGCGATGCGGAGCCGCGATCTCGCTCGTTTCTATGGTACACATCGGGTTACTAGGCGCCGCGCGTCGCTTAGTTACCCGACGTGTACCATAGTTACCATCTCCTAGCATAGGCGCGGTCGCTGGGAGATGGATCATCGTGGTGTCATACACCACGATGATGCAGATCGTTGCATCGTTCATCGCTAGATCTGAGAACCGAACCTCAGATCAGCGATGTCACGATCAAGCGATTTCACATCGTGAATCGCTTGTTTACATGCAACGATATCTTGCCCGATATCGCTTAAGCGATCAAAAAGGAGATCGCTTAAACGATATCGGGCAAGATATCGTTCCGTGTGACGGCCGCCTATGGCTTATCTATTTATGGCGTATCTATCTATGGCTTATCTATCTATAGCTTATCTATTTATGGCTTATCTATCTATCTATGGCGGCCGTCACACGCACAGATATCTTGCCCGATATCGTTTAAGCGATCTCCTTTTTGATCGCTTAAGCGATATCGGGCTTAAAATCGATGCATGTAATCAAGCGATTTACGATGTGAAATCGCTTGATCGTGACATCGCTGATCTGAGCTCCGGTTCTCAGATCTAGCGATGAACGATTTCACGATCTCCTTCATCGTGGTGTGTGACACCACGATGAACGATCTCCCAGCGGCAGAGCCTATGCTGGGAGATGGTAACTATGGTACACGTCGGGTAACTAAGCGACGCGCCGCCCTAGTTACCCGATGTGTACCATAGTAACGAGCGAGATCGCGGCTCCGCATCGCTGGTGAGTCTGTCTGTGTGACATCTCACCAGCGATGTGAGCGATATTGTAAGCGATTGCGCGTGCACGTGATCGCTTACAATATCGCTAAAGATATCTGTGCGTGTGACGGCCGCTTATGGCTTATCTATCTATGGCTTATCTATTTATGGCGTATCTATCTATGGCTTATCTATCTATAGCTTATCTATTTATGGCTTATCTATCTATCTATGGCTTATCTATCTATAGCTTATCTATTTATGGCTTATCTATGGCTTATTCTACGCTTTCATCAGCACGGCAGGAAACCCCGAATAATCTTGAGTACCAGGACGATAAGGTTTTGCGGAAGATGGAACTTTCAGAACCAATTTCTGATGATTTTGGTCTGGACACTTGAGGACTCTCTTCATCGTCGGTTCCGGAGGCATAGAGCTAAATGTGGACAAAATCAAGATGTGATATACATTTTATAACTTTTTATTTACCCCATAACGATCTAGGACATAGCTGTGCATCCTAGGTTCACCTCCCTCCCTTTGATGCAGGCTACCGTGGCGCGCTGACCTCTCATCATTCCCTGCACATATCAGCTGATCCCTTCAGCGATCCGCCAGCCAATGTTAACCCTTTAGATTGCGCTTTTTTTTTTTTACAGATCCTGTTTTGCAGCTAAAATGCAGCAAAATGGAGGAGAAAAAAACCTGCACAGTCTAAATGTAGCCTTAAAGCCAGGGGAGTGTCTGGCTAAATCTGATTCCTCACACACCTGATGGCCACTTTGCACACACCAACTTATCTGTCCGACTTCTGACCAACTTGCTGGTTGCAGTGAAATCATGGACACATTGTTACATTTTGTGACTGTGTACAAATGGAACAATATGTCCATGATTTCACTGCAGCCAGCAAGTTGGTCAGAAGTCGGACAGATAAGTTGGTGTGTGCAAAGTGGCCTTGAGAGACTGGCACAACCTGTGAAGGCTCGCTCTTGGTGTTTGGAGCAGCCACTGACCTGGGAAGGCACCTGGGATAATGTGCTTGGAAGTGGCTGGCATCCTGGAGAATCACACTTCTTAAGAGGTCAGTGGACACTATAATGGACTAACTGTGATATACCATGCTGGCACACCCGCCCTTGGAACAGACCTGCGGTCATACTAAGGTCCAATGATTTATATGAACTATGCTATAGCGGTTTATGAGGACTTAATAAAGCAGCTGGACTGATTTAAACGTGAGACTGTTCCTATGTGCTTTACTTCCAAAAGAGTATCCCCTAACACCCCTCAGCAAGCGCTACCTCACATCTTTAATAGCCATCTTACATAGCCTTTTATGTTGATTCCTAGAATACCTTTCTCAACCCTTTTTTTGGGACTTACGTACGGTATTTACATCAGTAACATAAACGTGAATGCTTTCACTCAAAGGATAAGACCGTATATAATCAGCCTCATATATGATGGCCTATATCCATGTCTGACATAAGACTGAAACCCCAATGGCAACAGGGAGACATAGTCGAGTGTATTCTCTGTACAGAGCCACGGGAGTAACAGTGGCAAATGTGACACACCATGTCATGTCTAGTACAGGCCTCAAGGGGGCTGTACATGGTTTATTGCACTAAGCTGCACTTGAGTATAACATTGTGCTCTGCTACTCATTCTCTTCCTCTAAATAAGTACCTTCTATATGGAGAAAAGTATTGGGACCCTACACATTACTCCTGCAGGAGCTCTTATGAAATCTCATTCTTTTAATAAATGTATAATATTAAGGAGTTAGTACCTCTGGCAGCTTCCACCATTACGGGAAGGTTTACTATGAGATTTTGGAGGTGATTGTGGGAATTTTACACATTTATCCAGAAGAGCATTTGTGTCAGATTTTGGAGGTGAGGGCCGGGGCTCTCAATCTCTGATCTTCTTCATCCCAAAAGTGTTGGATGGGGTCGAGGTCCGGGCTCTGTGCGTCCGGTCATATTCTTCCACCCCAAACTCTCCCAACAATGTATTTATGGACCTTGTGTACTGGGGCACCACTATAGGGAACAGAAAAGAGCCTTCCCCAAACTCTTTCCATAAAGTTAGAAGCTAGAATTGGCCAAAGTTCCTTGATATAATTGAGCATTTCCCTCACTAGAACTAAAGGGTAGAAGCCGAATCCTGAAAAACAGATTATAAAAATATTCTCCATCCTCCGTCACACTTTACAGCGGGCATGGTGCTGTCAGACAGATAATGCTTTCCTGGCATTTACCAAACCTCACACTGCAAGATAGATAAGTGTTTTGCTGCTTTCACATTACGCTTTTTTTTCTGTCCGTGGGATCCGACTTTTTGTAGAATCCCACAGACAGGAACGGACACCACAGGGGGTGACCTATTCTGTGTCCGGGTCCGTGATTATCACGGATCTGGACACAGAATAAGCTGTGCAGAGACATTTCACTTCCGCTATGTATATACACATTGCGGAAGTGAAATTTAAGTAAAATCAAGTGTTAAAAATAAAAAAAATCAATCCTCACCTGTCCAGCAATCCAGCGCCGTCCACATCTAGCTCTGGAGGCTGAAAGGACCTGGCTGAGCGAGGCTACCCACTCAGCATCATCGGTCACATGGCCGGTTACCGCGGTAACCAGTCATGTGACTGTGACGTCAGGCCAGGTCTTGTTCATTCGGAGATGCCGACGGCGGTGGATCGCTGGACAGGTGAGGAACTTTTTTTTTTTTTTTTTTAAACACTTGATTTTACTTAAATTGCACTTCCGCAATGTATATATACATTGAAATTAGCTGGTTTGGAGCAGTTTTAGTGTACTGAGCATGTACACTAACATCGGGTCCGAGAGACGATCCGATGTTTTCTCGGACCCGTGCTCCATAGGCCCCCATGTTATGGTCCACGGATCATGTCGGATCCGATTTGATCCACTGTGACCAAAATCGGAGCAGTCTCCGGATTTTGGGCACAGCATAAAAATCGGACCAAAACGAATCTGACAAAAACCGGGTGGCAATAAGGTCAAATCCCATAGGGACACATGGGGGCTAAATCAACGGACAGCCATGGATCCCCAAAAAACGTAATGTGAAAGCAGCCTTATCTGACCACATTCTCACTGCTCCAGATTCCAGAGATGGCAGCTTCACACTACTCCATCTGACACTTAGCATTGTGTTTGGTGATGCACGGCTGCAGGCAGCTGCTCAGCTTTGAAGCCCCCAGCAGGGGGCAGTGTTTGGGATGATGGTAATAGCAGAGGAGGTTTGGAGTCAGCAGAGCACTGGTAGCTTTTCTGACCTCTATTCCTCAGCACTTGGTCATGCGGCTCTGAAACGCTACTTGGTCTCCACTTCATGCCTGAAGAATCTTAAACGCTTCCACTCATTTAACTAGGGGGGGTACAATGTTTCATACACTGACTTATTCTAGGTACGTCCTATTAAAAGATCAAACTGGCATCAGTTAACTCTTTACCACAAGCCATTCATTCACAAATGTTTGTAAAAGCAGATTTCATGGTGAAGGGCCTGATTTTATACACCGGGGGATGAAAATCCGGAATTTAAAAATTAAGAAGTGTGTCCCAATACTTTTCTCAATATTGTGTATATACTAATGAAATACAGTCACAAATCCGAACATGCAGAGAGTCAAAGACTAAGTAGAAGTATAGGAGTACCTCCTCGTCATCCGCTGTGATGGGGCTGGTCTTCTGCTCTTTCTCATGTGCTTTTTCCTTCATCTGCAAAATAATATAAAGGAGAATAGAAGTTACAATTTGGGTTGCACTTGGAATTAACGGGTTAATTGCAGGCTTTCTGATGTATTTGGCTTAAATTACTCTTTTTATGGAGTTTTAATGTAATCCATTGATTAAATCATTGGCTAATCTGATCTCATCTAGAGTTGTTACCCACAGTGCTGTATGGGTGAAAAACCTGCCCCCAATACACAAAACTTGCCCCCAATACACAAAACCTGCACCCGACACACAAAACCTGCCCCCAATACACAAAACCTGCACCTGACACACATAACCTGCCCCCAATAGACAAAACCTGCACCCGACACACAAAACCTGCACCCGATACATAAAACCTGCACCCGACACACAAAACCTGCCCCCAATACACAAAACCTGCACCCGACACACAAAACCTGCCCCCAATACACAAAATCTGCACCCGACACACAAAACCTGCCCCCAATACACAAAACCTGCCCCCAATACACAAAACCTGCACCCAATACACAAAACCTGCACCCGACACACAAAACCTGCACCCGACACACAAAACCTGCACCCAATACACAAAACCTGCACCTGACACACAAAACCTGCCCCCAATACACAAAACCTGCACCGAATACACAAAACCTGCACCCGACACACAAAACCTGCACCCAATACACAAAACCTGCACCTAACACACAAAACCTGCCCCCAGTACACAAAACCTGCACCCGACACACAAAACCTGCACCGAATACACAAAACCTGCACCCGACACACAAAACCTGCCCCCAATACACAAAACCTGCACCCGACACACAAAACCTGCACCCAATACACAAAACCTGCCCCCAGTACACAAAACCTGCACCCGACACACAAAACCTGCACCGAATACACAAAACCTGCACCCGACACACAAAACCTGCCCCCAATACACAAAACCTGCACCCGACACACAAAACCTGCCCCCAATACACAAAACCTGCACCCGACACACAAAACCTGCACCCGACACACAAAACCTGCACCTGACACACAAAACCTGCACCCGACACACAAAACCTGCCCCCAATACACAAAACCTGCACCCGACACACAAAACCTGCACCCGACACACAAAACCTGCACCCAATACACAAAACCTGCACCCGACCCACAAAACCTGCACCGAATACACAAAACCTGCACCCGACACACAAAACCTGCCCCCAATACACAAAACCTGCACCCGACACACACAAAACCTGCCCCCAATACACAAAACCTGCACCCGACACACAAAACCTGCCCCAATACACAAAACCTGCACCCGACACACAAAACCTGCCCCCAATACACAAAACCTGCACCCGACACACAAAACCTGCCCCAATACACAAAACCTGCACCCGACACACAAAACCTGCCCCCAATACACAAAACCTGCACCCGACACACAAAACCTGCACCCGACACACAAAACCTGCACCCAATACACAAAACCTGCACCCGACACACAAACCCTGCACCCGACGCACAAACCCTGCACCCGACGCACAAACCCTGCACCCGACGCACAAACCCTGCACCCAATATACAAAACTTACAAAACTTGCACATGCAACACATGTTTATATACTGAAAAGTGTGCGGGAACGTTAGGGATATTAGTTAATTTTTGTGGATCACAAAGATTTACAACATCTATATCTATAACATCATACAGGATGGAGACGGAAAGGGCAAACACTGTGCTCCCGGGCTAAAAGAAGGCTCCGGAGAATAGAGCACTTGCAATAAATCACTTTCATTCATTAATACTCTATTTTCGGAGCCTCCTTTAATCCCGGCAGCGCGGTGTGAGCCTCCTTTCATCCCGGCAGCGCGGTGGGAGCCTCCTTTCATCCCGGCAGTGCGGTGGGAGCCTCCTTTCATCCCGGCAGCGCGGTGTGAGCCTCCTTTCATCCCGGCAGCGCGGTGTGAGCCTCCTTTAATCCCGGCAGCGCGGTGTGAGCCTCCTTTCATCCCGGCAGCGCAGTGTTTGCCCTTTCCATCTCCACCATGTATGATCTTATTGCCGGGGAGCTGCAGCAGCCGTGGATCTGTATTACAAGTGTGCTTAGTGGTGGTGGCTCAACACAACCCCTAAAGGTGAGAAACTTATATCCATGACTTATTTATAACTGTCACAGAGAAACCCTGTGCACCCTTCATCTCTCTTAGTTATAACATCTACAACATAAAAAATAATATATATTTTTCTTTTTAATATTAAAAAGTGAGTGCAATGCACCTACCTGCCCAGCTAGATTTACAGTCATGTGTCTGGCCTATCTAAAAATCCACTCGACTGACACCCAGAACTGGTCAGCTGACCAATTACCAGCTTTATCTGGCAGCCAATCAGATCACGTTGCCCTTCTTAAATGGGTTTTCAACTATATTCTATAAATGTACATATGGGTCTGTGGTAAAGGCAACACAAAAAAAGTAAATAATTACCAGATCGGCAGCATATTATGTTCACAGCTGGACTTCTGATTTTCTCTTCCAGATGGGAGCATCAGGTGACCATGGCAGCCTGCTGCAAGGAGCGCTCCCGGGAATCACCTGACATGCCTCGCCGGAAGAGGAAGCCAGGAGAACAGTAGGGAGCAGCAGGGTCAGGCTGGTCGTAGAGTAAGGCTTTTTTTCTTAATTCGTCATCAGCACCAAATGCCCATTCGTACATTTATAAAACATTGTGAACAACCTCATTAACTTCCCTCTGGGTGAAGCTCGGCATCTGCTATGGTGTCTGCTGTACTACTCTGCTGCGCCCATTGGACTGCAGGTCTAGAGTTCTGACCCGGCAATCTGCCTGACAACTCTTCTGAATCACCCTCTGGATGGCCAATCTGGTTTGACACACTACGTTCTCACTAGTCTTTTTATTCTCACTGACCAAACAGTTATGCAGATTGAAAAACACAGGTCCATCAAGTTCAACCTCCATTGATCATTTACACATCCTCTATCTATCACTTGATTACTTATAACCCCTATGAACGAATGAGGAGATATCCCAATATCCTGATCAATCAATTACAAAGGCCAATACATCCATATGGTAATTCTCATCTATTAGGTGGTGACAGGCTTGTGGCCCCTCCTTCAGGAACCCTAGCTACAGGGTTCAGGAAAACCAACAGATGGCTAGGTGTCATTATTTAAATTAAGACACAAAAGAAACCCTTTGTACCCGGAGGCCCCATCCTGGGCCAAGTAAGACGTTTTCCAGGATGAACCATCCAACTACAAATTGGTACCTAGCTAATGGTTTTAGCTGGCAGATAGGAAACAAAAAGTTAAAGAAAGGAAAGCCCCTCCTGAGTCTGTGTGTGAAGGTGGAGAAATGACTTTCTTAGGTTCACGGCTCTCGAGGACATCACAGAATATCTGCTAGACACCCCAGAGCCAGGACAAAGGTATCAAACATACACTACACATAACTCCCATAAATATGACAAACCTAATATTGACGTTGGTAGAGATGTAGGATCATAAGTCATATTTCTGCTTAACTGTCTGACATTCCTAACTATCCCAAAATTAATATTGGCCAGTGGAACGACCACAGATATGTCGTGTGTCCTACCATTGGAAAGATACATTCATAACCGAAAACATGACAGCAAAATCTCCCACCTACGAGGCTCCCAAGCAGAATTATGGGGAAGGCTGCAGTTTCATATCTATCTGTAGGTCTGAACAAACCAGTCCACGTGAGGTCATTTGCATAAGTGACTGTAATATCTGTAAATATTGTTCTCACTCTAGTGTGCCCTTACGACTATTAAATACGTAATTTAATCCTGGGTTGTTCTTTCATCTCAATCCAAGAGTCCTGCACTTCTTTAATATTATACGCAGGGCCGTATTTGCCACTAGGCACCCGTAGGCATGTGCCTAGGGTGCCAGAATGCGGGAAGGGCGGCACCTGAGCAAGGTTTTTTATTTTTTTAAATTTATTTTATTTTCCTTTGGTACGGGGATGAGAGGGAATAGGCTCTGCCCACCTCCATCTGCCGCCCTCCCACCTCAGTCTTCCGGCTGCTGCGGCCTGCGGGGCTCTCAGCTCAGGAAGGATCCTGCACTGTCAGCGCTGGAGCGAGGGAGCCACTGCTGAGAGGAGGACCGCGGAGGACCAGGCAGCTCATCGCATCAGTATGTGGTATGTGGATGTCTGTGCTGCTGTGCTGTGCACAGTGCAGCACAGGCAAGTGAGGCAGGGTCCAGGGATGTGCACAGTGCGTCCCTGCAGTGATGCAATCCCTGGTCCCTGTGTGCACTGTGAGGTGCACTGTGAGATGCACATGGCAAGGGGAGTGCTGGGATATGCATCACAGTGCATGGGGGGGTGATGGAATGTGCATGGCAGGCAGGGGGGGTTATGGGATATGCATGGGAGCAGGTGGGGGGGAGTGATGGCATATGCATGGCAGGTGGGGGGTGATAAGATATGCATGGCAGGCGGGGGGGTGATGAGATATGCATTGCAGGTGGGGGGGTGATGGGATATGCAAGGCAGGGGGGGTGATGGGATATGCATGGCAGGCAGGGGGGGTTATGGGATATGCATGGCAGGCAGGGGGGAGGGGGTGCAGGGATGGATGTGCATGGCTGGAAGGGTGCTGGGATGTGCATGGCAGGGTGATGGGATATGCATGGCAGGCAGGGGGGGTGATGGGATGTGCATGTTAGGCAGGGGGGTGATGGGATGTGCATGGCAGGCAGGGGGGGTGATGGGATGTGCATTTCACGCAGGGGGGTGATGGGATGTGCATGTCAGGCAGGGGCGAGGGGGATGCTGGGATGGATGTGTATGGCAGGGAGGGTGCTGGAATGTGCATGGCAGGCAGAGGAGGGTTTGCAGGGAAGGATGTGCATGGGAGATGGGGTGCTGGGATCGGATGTGCATGGGGGATGTGGGGAGTGCTAGGACATGCATTACATGGGGGGTGCTGGGATGTGCATGGCAGGGGGAGTGCTGGGATATGCATGGGAGATGAAGGCTGCTGGGATGGTTGAATGTGCATGGGAGACGGGGGGGTGCTGGGATATCTGTGCATGGCAGGGGGAGTGCTGGGATGTGCATGGGAGATGGGGGGTGTTGGGATGTGCATGGGAGACAAAGGGTGCTGGGATGGATATGCATGGGAGAGGGGGTGCTTGGATTTGTGCATGGCAGGGGGAGTGCTGGGATGTGCATGGGAGATGGCGGGTGGTGCTGGGATGTGAATGGGAGATGGCAGGTGGTGCTGGGATGTGCATGGGAGATTGCAGGTGGTGCTGGGATGTGCATGGGAGATTGCAGGTGGTGCTGAGATGTGCATGGCAGGCAGGGTGTGGTGCTGACATGTGCATGGCAGGCAGGGTGTGATGCTGGGATGTGCATGGGAGACAGGGGTGCTGGGATGTGCATGGGAGATGGGGGGGCTGGGATGTGCTAAGTTGGTGTACCCCTCTGTGTCATGCTGTACCTGGCAGTGGAGGGGTTACTCTGGGGCTCCATGTACCCCTCTGTGTGGTACCTGGCAGTGGAGGGGTTACTCTCGGGCTCAGTGTACCTCTCTGTGTGGTACCTGGCAGTGGAGGGGTTACTCTGGGGCTCAGTGTACCTCTCTGTGTGGTACCTGGCAGTGGAGGGGTTACTCTGGGGCTCAATGTACCCCTCTGTGTGGTACCTGGCAGTGGACGGGTTACTCTGGGGCTCGGTGTACCCCTCTGTGTGGTACCTGGCAGTGGAGGGGTTACTCTGGGGCTCGGTGTACCCCTCTGTGTGGTACCTGGCAGTGGAGGGGTTGCTCTAGGGCTCTGTGTACTCCTCTGTGTGGTACCTAGCAGTGGAGGGGTTGCTCTGGGGCTTTGTGTACCCCTCTGTGTCATGTACCTGGCAGTGGAGGGTTACTCTGGGGCTCAGTGTACCCCTCTGTGTGGTACCTGGCAGTGGAGGGGTTACTCTGGGCCTCGGTGTACCCCTCTGTGTGGTACCTGGCAGTGGAGGGGTTACTCTGGGGCTCAGTGTACCCCTCTGTGTGGTACCTGGCAGTGGAGGGGTTACTCTGGGCCTCGGTGTACCCCTCTGTGTGGTACCTGGCAGTGGAGGGGTTACTCTGGGGCTCGGTGTACTCCTCTGTGTGGTACCTGGCAGTGGAGGGGTTGCTCTGGGGCTCAGTGTACTCCTCTGTGTGGTACCTAGCAGTGGAGGGGTTGCTCTGGGCCTCGGTGTATCCCTCTGTGCTGTTTGGGTGGAGTCGGAGTTGGAGTCAGTAGAAAATGGATCGACTCCGAATCCTAAAATATATAACAAATTGGGTACAGTCATCTGTTTTTTGCTCCGTTTGGCAACTGCTGTGCGAGTGTGCGACATTTTTCTCAGATTCTCAGATCACATCCGTGTGCAGTCTTGTTTTTTCCTCAGCAGCCTATTACTGTGGAATCATTTACAGGAACATTTTACATTGTTCTCAGCTGCAGAATGAGAATATATCAGTGAAAAAAACTGATGCATCTCGGATGGTCCGTGTGCTGTCAGTGTGCGGTCCGTGATTTTGTCGGACCCATAGACTTGTATTGGTGAGTCTTGCGCATGAATCGCAGAATGTCGTAGAATGTTGCGACTTTTTTCTCATCCAGAATCTGGCTGAGAAAAAATCGTCTGACACTCACCAATGTGTTTCAGACATCGATTAACATTGGTCCAACTGCAATATAAAATCACGCATGTAGTCCTACAATGTCTGCTGGACATGGTATGGGGAGGGTGTATGGCTCAGTTAGTACACACACCATACTTCATGTTGTTAACCAGTTAATGCTCTCTTGTCCACCGCACTACAGGATCAAAGGGGAAGAAAGCGAGACAGGCAGCAACATCACATCAGAGAGCCCCTGACCTCGAAATACAAGATCCTCAGATCCTGGTATTGTGACATAATATTAAGAATAATATTTTTTGCATTTATATTACACTATGAACTCCACAGCACTTTACATACATCATCAACACTGTCCCCATTGGGGCTCACAAAGTAAACATTCTATCAGTATGTCTCTGTAGTGTGGTTGGACAAACCTACAAACCTTGTATATGTGCTACATCGAATGTGGGGGGAGAAGCTGCAAGTATGGGGGGATAAGCTACATGAAACTTGGGGAGACAGGGGTGATGTGGGGGCAGGGTCGTGACAGGGAGGTCCATGATGTGGAGGGGGGGCGCCACTGCTGACAGTGCCAAGGGCGGCAAGAGCTCCAAATACGGCCCTGATTATACGCTATCTGGGTTGTTTTCTGGCCCTGATATAATCCCAACCACGGACCGGGCTTATATCGAACAAGGAACTGGTGGCAGCATTTTGTGCTTGTGTTATTGGGGAGCGTTGGACAGTGATGGACTGGAGGGTTATTATATACTCCTAGCCTGGACTGGTGATATACTGTATATACGGCGCGCCTTAATAATGCTGCACTTACTCAATTCTTTGATTGCCCCAGCGATAAGGAGGCGCCAGAGAGAGGCTGTTATTCTTTCCCCCACAACCCCCAATACCATTTGTTGTAATAAAAGCCTCCATCCCTTGTATAAAAGCTGTTCTAGTGTCTGCCGTCGGGCATTCCTCACTCTGACCGCTCTAAATGTAAAAAACCCTTTCCTATGTAAGATGCCAGAATCTCACTTTCTCCACAAGTAATTACTGGTTTTGGTCCTTTACAAGGTCCATGGAAGGAATAAATCATATGCCAGTCCTTTATATTGACCAACATGATCTTTTTTTCTAACCTAAACAAGTCCATCTTTCATAATCTCTCATTATAGGAGAGGCCTTCTATATTGTATAATAATCAAGTTGCTACACTTTAACCTGACTCTTCTAGATGTGACCTTATAAGTGATTTATAGAGGGGTAACATCACATTCTCCTGACCCTGACCCAGATATCCCTATGTTTCTAGCTCTGTTTTTGTACATCATTTTCTTAGTTTGAAGTTGGCTAGTTTATGTTTATTCTCGGCTTGCTCCACCGGTCAGCAGCTACTCTGCACCAAAGACCAGAGGTCTACATAGAGCGTTGCTGGCTTGTACTAACCTTTTCACTAACCCCATTACAAGTGAAGGGAGAGAACAGAGGGATGTCTTATTTCAGCAATCCTCGGCGGCTCTCCTGACCTGAGAGTGACAGCAGGTATTTCTATGTCACCGATTGCTGTAAGACATCCCCCGAAAATAAGCCCCAGTGCATTGTTGGGACAAAAAAAATTATCAGACCTGTGTTATTTTGAGGATAACGCAGTATGTCACTAGATAATCCCCTACCTTCTCGAGCTCTTGCTTCAGTCGCCTGTTTTCACATTCTACATGCTCCAGTGTTTCCTTTAGCTCTTCATTTTGGTCGGCTGCCGTTCCGTCTGCCTGTAAAAAAAAAAAGAGAGAGAAAATCACCCACATTGTATTCATGTTCTTTATGTCCCATTATGGTCTCCACTTTGGTGTTTGACTATTCAATAATGGTTGTCTAGTGTCTTAAGGTCCCGTCACACGAGGCGATCTGGCCAGCGATGTCGGAAGCGATACGCGGGTGCCCGCTCGGTTCCGACATCGCTGGGCAGCTGTCACACAGCATCCCTGTGGCTGGCGATGCCGCAGCGATGCGGGCGGTGACATCGCTCGCTGGGCTGGGCTCAGCCCAGCGAGCGATCCGCAGCAACGCTGCGGTATAGGCTGGATCGCCTTGCGACATCGCTCTGGCGATGTCACACAGCGCGATCCAGCCTTATCGCAGGTCGCAGGTTGACAGGTTTACGGTTCTTCCCGTAAACCTGTCAACCTGCGACCAGCGATATTTCGCGGTCGCGTCGCGCTGTCACACAGCGCGACGTCGCTAGCAACATCGCTGTGACGTCACTTTTCCGGCGATGTCGCTAGCGACGTCGCCTGGTGTGAAGCCACCATAAGTATTTGTCCTCTATCACTTGATGAATTATTGCTCCATAGCAAATGGTTTTAGCTGGCAGAGAGGAAACAAAAAGTTAAAGAAAGGAAAGCCCCTCCTGAGTCTGTGTGTGAAGGTGGAGAAATGACTTTCTTAGGTTCACGTCTCCCGAGGACATCACAGAATATCTGCTAGACACCCCAGAGCCAGGACAAAGGTATCAATATTACACTACACATAACTCCCATAAATATGACAAACCTAATATTGACGTTGGTAGAGATGTAGGATCATAAGTCATATTTCCGCTTAACTGTCTGACATTCCTAACTACCCCAAAATTAATATTGGCTAATGGGACGACCACAGATATGTCGTGTGTCCTACCATTGGAAAGATACATTCATAACCGAAAACATGACAGCAAAATCTCCCACCTACGAGGCTTCCAAGCAGAATTATGGGGAAGGCTGCAGTTTCATATCTATCTGTAGGTCTGAACAAACCAGTCCACGTGAGGTCATCAGGGGAGGATGGTAGGTGGGGCTCAGGTTGTCAAATCCTCCTGCCATATTTCGGCAGTGCATCACTTCTGAGGGGGACACGTCACATCACGTGCTAGGAGTATACCCAAGGAAACCCTGTGGCTCTACACTGCCTCCGTGTGGCCACCAGCAGCAAGGAAACCGGTAACTGAATTACATTTGTCTGCATACCTGTCGTGTTTACTGCCTTTTATTTGCATAACTAACATCTGTAAATATTGTTCTTACGCTAGTGTGCCCTTATGACTATTAAATACATAATTTAATCCTGGGTTGTTCTTTTATCTCAATCCAAGAGCCCCATGTCCGTGTGCTCATTTAATATTATACGCTATCTGGGTTGTTTTCTGGCCCTGATATAATCCCGATAACGGACCGAGCTTATATCGAACAAGGAACTGGTGGCAGCATTTTGTGCTTGTGTTATTGGGGAGCGTTGGACAGTGATGGACTGGAGGGTTACTATATATTCCGGGCCTTGACTTGTGATCTATGTACAGCACACTTCACTGAACGCCTTAATAATGCAGCACTTACAGGGCAGCTGTGGCGTTTCCTTATTCTTGGTCAAATCTCTGATTGTCCTAGCGATAAGGAGGCGCCAGAGAGGGGCTCTTGTTCTTTCCCCCACATTCCCCAATATTGTTTGTTGTAATAAAGCATCCCTTGTATAAAAGCTGTTATAGTGTCTGCCGTCAGGCATTCCTCAGTCTGACCGCTCTAAATATAAAGAGCCCTTTCCTATGTAGGATGCCAGAATCTCACTTTCTCCACAAGTAATGACCGTTATTGGGGTCCTTGGAAGGAATAAATCATATGCCAGTCCTTTATATTGACCAACATGCATCTTTTTTCTAACCTAAACAAGTCCATCTTTCATAATCTCTCATTATAGGAGAGGCCTTCTATATTGTATAATAATCAAGTTGCTACACTTTAACCTGACTCTTCTAGATGTGACCTTACATCACATTCTCCTGACTGACCCAGTTATCCCTATGTTTCTAGCTCTGCTCTTGTCATTAATTTTCTCGTTTTGAATTTGTTTATTCTCGGCTTGCTCCACCGGTCAGCAGCTACTCTGCACCAAAGAGCAGAGGTCTACATAGAGCGTTGCTGGCTTGTACTAACCTTTTCACTAACCCCATTACAAGTGACGGGAGAGAACAGAGGGATGTCTTATTTCAGCAATCCTTGGCGGCTCTCCTGACCTGAGAGTGACAGCAGGTATTTCTATGTCACCGATTGCTGTAAGACATCCCCCGAAAATAAGCCCCAGCGCATTGTTCGGACCAAAAAAGTAATATAAGGGTGCTTACACATCAGCGTTTTTCGTAATTCGCGGCAGATGCGGTGAAAAAACGGCATCTGCCGCGTTTGCCGCATAACCGTTCCACTTGCGGCGCGGTTGCGTTTTTTTCTATGCAAAGTATAGGCGTACTTGCGGCAGGTGCGGCAAGTGCGGTTTTGCACTTGCGGCAGGTGCGGCCGCGAAAAAAAACGCGGCTTACTGCGGTTTTTTTCGCGGCCGCACCTGCCGCAAGTGCAAAACCGCACTTGCCGCACCTGCCGCAAGTACGCCTATACTTTGCATAGAAAAAACCGCAACCGCGCCGCAAGTGGAACGGTTATGCGGCAAACGCGGCAGATGCCGTTTTTTCACCGCATCTGCCGCGAATTACGAAAAACGCTGATGTGAAAGGGCCCTAAGACCTGTCTTATTTTTTCGGGGAAACACAGTAAGTCACTTGATAATCCCCTACCTGCTCTTCTTCATCTCTCCTGTGGTTGGCTTTCAATTCTTTGTAGAGCTGAAATAAGGCTCTATTTAGAACGTCCACCTGTAAAAGAAAACAAAAGGAAATCACCCACATTGTATTCATGTTCTTTATGTCCCATTATGGTCTCCACTTTGGTGTTTGACTACTCAATAATGGATGTCTAGTGTCTTAGTATTTGGCCTTGTGAATATTTCAGCTTGACAATCTGCGCCTTCGGTCATAGCTGACAGTTTGTTACAATGAGATCCCCGGAGTTACTGTCTCTCTTCTAGAACGCATCAAAGATTTATCAAATCATTTGTCTGTAACTACGAACAAACAACGAATAAATGAAACATCTAGAAGTAGAAACTTATAAGAGGTTGTACACTACTTGGACAATGCAGTGTCGGTGCTGTTCCAGCGGTGTCGCCGCACACGTTCCCGGGACTCACTTGAGGATGTTACATCACACGAGTCCAATGCCAAATCACCGCCGGCACCGCTGTCCTCGCCTTCAGACTTATATTCAATATGAAGCGAGAGCTGCGGCTGCCGCTCACTTCATGATGATTAATCATTTGTTTGAAGACGAGGACAGTGATTGGGCGCTGGACTCGCGTGATGTAACAACCCCAAGTGATCCCCAGGAACAGCGCTGACAGCCGAGGGGAGTATAAGCTTTTTTATTTCAATGGGGTCAAACATGGGGAATTAGAAAGGGTTATTGAAGTAGTGGACAACCCCTTTAAGTGTAAAAGGAATTTAACAGCAGTGATGTTCTTCAGAAATTCTATGAATTTCTATGTCATCATTTGTTCATATCTGTATCTGGGGAATACAATCACTGGCCTGGAGACTGGCACTGGTGGGGAAACACTGGTCCACCCAGTCTCCTTTTCATAAAACCCACAGAAGATCAAATCTCCCCTGTCCTGGTCCCAGACTGACAGAATTAGGCCAAGTTCTCATTACATTTGGGTGAACACTTCCAGCCAAGCTCCTGGAGTAAATGCAAAATTAAGCAATTGTAACTAAGAAAACGTCTGGATCACCCTCTGGATGGCCAATCTGGTTTGACACATTACGTTCTCACTAGTTTTATTATTCTCTCTGACCACACAGTTATGAAGGTGGAAAAACACAGGTCCATCAAGTTCAACCTACATTGATCATTTATACATCCTCTATCACTTGATGAATTATTGCTCCATAGCAAATGGTTTTAGCTGGTAGATAGGAAACAAAAAGTTAAAGAAAGGAAAGCCCCCTCCTGAGTCTGTGTGTGAAGGTGGAGAAATGACTTTCTTAGGCTCACGTCTCCCGAGGACATCACAGAATATCTGCTAGACACCCCAGAGCCAGGACCAAGGTATCAATATTACACTACACATAACTCCCATAAATATGACAAACCTAATATTGACGTTGGTAGAGATGTAGGATCATAAGTCATATTTCTGCTTAACTATCTGACATTCCTAACTATCCCAAAATTAATATTGGCCAGTGGAACAACCACAGATGTGTCGTGTGTCCTACCATTGGAAAGATACATTCATAACCGAAAACATGACAGCAAAATCTCCCACCTACGAGGCTCCCAAGCAGAATTATGGGGAAGGCTGCAGTTTCATATCTATCTGTAGGTCTGAACAAACCAGTCCATGTGAGGTCATCAGGGGGAGGTTGGTAGGTGGGGCTCAGGTTGTCAAATCCTCCTGCCATATTTCGGCAGTGCATCACTTCTGAGGGGGACACGTCACATCACGTGCTAGGAGTATACCCAAGGAAACCCTGTGGCTCTACACTGCCTCCGTGTGGCCACCAGCAGCAAGGAAACTGGTAACTGAATTACATTTGTCTGCATACCTGTCGTGTCTACTGCCTTTTATGTGCAAGCTAACTGTAATATCTGTAAATATTGTTCTTACTCTAGTGTGCTCTTACAACTATTAAATACATAATTTAATCCTGGGTTGTTCTTTCATCTCAATCCAAGAGCCCCATGTCCGTGTGCTCATTTAATATTATACGCTACCTGGGTTGCTTTCTGGTCCTGATATAATCCCACTCACGGACCGGGCTTATATCGTACAAGGAACTGGTGGCAGCATTTTGTGCTTGTGTTATTGGGGAGCGTTGGACAGTGATGGACTGGAGGGTTACTATATATTCCGGGCCTTGACTTGTGATCTATATACAGCACACCTCACTGAACGCCTTAATAATGCAGCACTTACAGGGCAGCTGTAGCCTTTCCTTATTCTTGGTCAAATCTCTGATTGTCCTAGCGATAAGGAGGCGCCAGAGAGGGGCTGTTATTCTTTCCCCCACAACCCCCAATATTGTTTGTTGTTATAAAAGCCTCCAGCCCTTGTATAAAAGCTGATATAATGTCTGCCGTCGGGCATTCCTCACTCTGACCGCTCTAAATGTAAAGAGCCCTTTCCTATGTAGGATGCCAGAATCTCACTTTCACCACAAGTAATGACTGTTTTTGGTCCTTTACAAGGTCCTTGGAAGGAATAAATCATATGCCAGTCCTTTATATTGACCAACATGCATCTTTTTTCTAACCTAAACAAGTCCATCTTTCATAATCTCGCATTATAGGAGAGGCCTTCTATATTGTATAATAATCAAGTTGCTACACTTTAACCTGACTCTTCTAGATGTGACCTTACATCACATTCTCCTGACTCTGACCCAGATATCCCTATGTTTCTAGCTCTGTTCTTGTCATTAATTTTCTCGTTTTGAATTTGTTTATTGTCGGCTTGCTCCACCGGTCAGCAGCTACTCTGCACAAGCAACCCGGCGGTCCCTGCACCAAAGACCAGAGGTCTACATAGAGCATTGCTGGCTTGTACTAACCTTCTCACTAACCCCATTACAAGTGAAGGGAGAGAACAGAGGGATGTCTTATTTCAGCAATCCTTGGCGGCTCTCCTGACCTGAGAGTGACAGCAGGTATTTCTATGTCACCGATTGCTGTAAGACATCCCCCGAAAATAAGCCCCAGCGCATTATTCGGAACAAAAAAAATGATCAGACCTATGTTATTTTCAGGATAACGCAGTATGTCACTAGATAATCCCTTACCTTCTCGACCTCTTGCTTCAGTCCCCTGTTTTCACGCTCCAGTTTTTCCTTTAGCTCTTTAATTTGGTCGGCTGCCGTTCTGTCTGCCTGTAAAAAAAAAAAAGAGAGAAAATCACCCACATTGTATTCATGTTCTTTATGTCCCATTATGGTCTCCACTTTGGTGTTTGACTACTCAATAATGGATGTCTAGTGTCTTAGTATTTGGCCTTGTGAATATTTCAGCTTGCCACTCTGCGCCTTCGGTCATAGCTGACAGTTTGTTACAATGAGATCCCCGGAGTTACTGTCTCTCTTCTAGAACGCATCAAAGATTTATCAAATCGTTTATCTGTAACTACGAACAAACAACGAATAAATGAAACATCTAGAAGTAGAAACTTATAAGAGGTTGAACACTACTTGGACAATGCAGTGTCGGTGCTGTTCCAGTGGTGTCGCCGCACACGTTCCCGGGACTCACTTGAGGATGTTACATCACACGAGTCCAATGCCGAATCAGCCGGCACCGCTGTCCTCGCCTTCAGACTTATATTCAATGTGAAGCGAGAGCTGCGGCTGCCGCTCACTTCATGTTGATTAATCATTTGTTTGAAGGCGAGGACAGTGATTGGGCGCTGGACTCGCGTGATGTAACAACCCCAAGTGATCCCCTGGAACAGCGCTGACAGCCGAGGGGAGTATAAGCTTTTTTATTGCCATGGGGTCAAATATGGGGAATGAGAAAGGGTTATTGAAGTAGTGGACAACCCCTTTAAGTGTAAAAGGAATCTAACAGCAGTGATGTTCTTCAGAAATTCTATGAATTTCTATGTCATCATTTGTTCATATCTGTATCTGGGGAATACAATCACTGGCCTGGAGACTGGCACTGGTGGGGAAACACTGGTCCACCCAGTCTCCTTTTCATAAAACCCACAGAAGATCAAAT
This sequence comes from Allobates femoralis, assembly GCA_033576535.1. Classification (NCBI taxonomy): domain Eukaryota; kingdom Metazoa; phylum Chordata; class Amphibia; order Anura; family Aromobatidae; genus Allobates; species Allobates femoralis. The sequence goes on along the minus strand of JARQOC010000012.1, from coordinate 93,837,491 downwards.
CTCCCCTGTCCTGGTCCCAGACTGACAGAATTAGGCCAAGTTCTCATTACATTTGGGTGAACACTTCCAGCCAAGCTCCTGGAGTAAATGCAAAATGTAGCAACTTTAACTAAGAAAACGTCTGGATTACCTCTGGATGGCCAATCTGGTTTGACACACTACGTTCTCACTAGTTTTATTATTCTCTCTGACCACACAGTTATGGAGGTTGAAAAACACAGGTCCATCAAGTTCAACCTACATTGATCATTTATACATCCTCTATCACTTGATGAATTATGAATTATTGCTCCATAGCAAATGGTTTTAGCTGGCAGATAGGAAACAAAAAGTTACCGTATATACTCGCGTATAAGCCAAGCTTTTCAGCCCAAAAATTGGGCTGAAAAGTCCCCCCCTCAGCTTATACGCGAGTCACTGTATACTGTATACAATGTATACAGTATACAGTGCCCCCCCATCAGTATACAGGGCCCCCCTCTTGTTTAGCAATCCTGTAAAGGAAGAGATTAGTATACTTATCCCTCCGCTGTCCCGCTGCCGCTGTCCCGCCGCCGCCATCGCGCTCCTCCGGCTTCATCCAGCGTCTTCCGTCTTCTTCCGACTTCCTCCGGTGGGCGCAGGCAATGACGTCATTGTCTGCGCGCCAGAGGAGGAAGCCGGAAGAAGACGGAAGACGCTGGATGAAGCCGGAGGAGCGCGATGGCGGCGGCGGGACAGCGGCAACGGGACAGCGGAGGGATAAGTATACTAATCTCTTCCTCTACAGGATTGCTACCCAAGGGGGGGGCATGTATACTGATATGGGGGGGCTGCTGTATATACCTCTGGGGCTATATAAACCTCTGGGGCTGTATATACCTCTGGGGCTGCTGTATACTACCTAAGGGCTGCTGTATACTACCACAAGGGCTGCTGTATACTACCACTGGGGCTGCTGTATATACCTCTGGGGCTGTATATACCTCTGGGGCTGTATATACCTCTGGGGCTGTATATACCTCTGGGGCTGCTGTATACTACCTAAGGGCTGCTGTATACTACCACTGGGGCTGCTGTATATACCTCTGGGGCTGTATATACCTCTGGGGCTGTATATACAGTGCCTACAAGTAGTATTCAACCCCCTGCAGATGTAGCTGGTTGACACATGCGGAATTAACTTGGCATTGTGACATTTGGACTGTAGATCAGCCTGGAAGTGGGAAATGCAGTGCAACAATAAATTTTTTTTTTTTCTTTTTTTTTTTTTAAAGCGTTAAAAGTTAATTCAGAGGGTCATTTATTATTCAACCCCTCAAACCACCAGAATTCTGTTTGGCCCCCTAAAGTATTAAGAAGTAGTTCAGGCACAAATAACAATGAGCTTCACATGTGTGGATTAATGATCTCTTTTGTCAGCCTTTTCAGACTATTTAAGACCCTCCCCAAACTTGTGAATAGCACTCATACATGGTCAACATGAGAAAGACAAAGGAGCATTCCAAGGCCATCAGAGACAAGATCGTGGAGGGTCACATGGCTGGCAAGGGGTACAAAACCCTTTCCAAGGGGTTGGGCCTACCTGTCTCCACTGTTGGGAGCATCATCCGGAAGTGGAAGGCTTATGGAACTACGGTTAGCCTTCCACGGCCTGGACAGCCTTTGAAAGTTTCCTCCCGTGCCGAGGCCAGGCTTGTCCGAAGAGTCAAGGCTAACCCAAGGACAACAAGGAAGGAGCTCCGGGAAGATCTCATGGCAGTGGGGACATTGGTTTCAGTCAATACCATAAGTAACGTACTCCACCGCAATGGTCTCCGTTCCAGACGAGCCCGTAAGGTTCCTTTACTTTCAAAGCGTCATGTCAAGGCTCGTCTACAGTTTGCTCATGATCACTTGGAGGACTCTGAGACAGACTGGTTCAAGGTTCTATGGTCTGATGAGACCAAGATCGAGATCTTTGGTGCCAACCACACACGTGACATTTGGAGACTGGATGGCACTGCATACGACCCCAAGAATACCATCCCTACAGTCAAGCATGGTGGTGGCAGCATCATGCTGTGGGGCTGTTTCTCAGCCAAGGGGCCTGGCCATCTGGTCCGCATCCATGGGAAGATGGATAGCACGGCCTACCTGGAGATTTTGGCCAAGAACCTCCGCTCCTCCATCAAGGATCTTAAGATGGGTCGTAATTTCATCTTCCAACAAGACAACGACCCAAAGCACACAGCCAAGAAAACCAAGGCCTGATTCAAGAGGGAAAAAATCAAGGTGTTGCAGTGGCCTAGTCAGTCTCCTGACCTTAACCCAATTGAAAACTTGTGGAAGGAGCTCAAGATTAAAGTCCACATGAGACACCCAAAGAACCTAGATAACTTGGAGAAGATCTGCATGGAGGAGTGGGCCAAGATAACTCCAGAGACCTGTGCCGACCTGATCAGGTCTTATAAAAGACGATTATTAGCTGTAATTGCAAACAAGGGTTTTTGCACAAAATATTAAACCTAGGGGTTGAATAATAATTGACCCACACTTTTATGTTTAAAATGTATAAAAATTCAACTAAGCAACATAACTTTTTGGTTTGTAAGATTTATGCTTCTGTTAATAAATCCTACTCTCGTTTGCAGTTTGAAGGCTCTAACTTATTGGCATCTTATCAAACCAGCTAAATCTGCAGGGGTTGAATACTACTTGTAGGCACTGTACCTCTGGGGCTGTACATACCTCTGAGGCTGCTGTATACTACCTAAGGGCTGCTATATACTACCACTGGGGCTGCTGTATATACCTCTGGGGCTGTATATACCTGTGGGGCTGCTGTATACTACCACTGGGGCCTACCTAAGGGCTGCTGTATGCTGTATACTACCACTGGGGCTGCTGTATATACCTCTGGGGCTGCTGTATACTACCACTGGGGCTGCTGCTGTATATACCACTGGGGCTGCTGCTGTATACTACCACTGGGGCTTCTGCTGTATACTACCACTGGGGCTGCTGTATATACCTCTGGGGCTGCTGTATACTACCACTGGGGCTGCTGCTGTATATACCACTGGGAGGGTGCTGTATACCACACTGCTGGGGGCTGTATACCTGTGCTGGGGTCCACCCTCGGCTTATACATGAGTCAATAGGTTTTCCCAGGTTTTGGGGCAAAAGTAGGGGGGTCGGCTTATACACGAGTATATACGGTAATGGAAGAAAGGAAAGCCCCCTCCTGAGTCTGTGGGTAAAAGTGGAGAAATGACTTTCTCAGGCTCATAGCTCACTGAGGACATCACAGAATATCTACTAGACACCCCGGAGCCTGGACAAAGGTATCAAACATACACTACACATACCTCCCATAAATATGACAAACCTAATATTGACGTTGGTAGAGATGTAGGATCATAAGTCATATTTCTGCTTAACTGTCTGACATTCCTAACTATCCCAAAATTAATATTGGCCAGTGGAACAACCACAGATATGTCGTGTCTCCTACCATTGGAAAGATACATTCATATCCGAAAACATGACAGCAAAATCTCCCACCTACGAGGCTCCCAAGCAGAATTATGGGGAAGGCTGCAGTTTCATATCTATCTGTAGGTCTGAACAAACCAGTCCACGTGAGGTCATCAGGGGGAGGATGGTAGGTGGGGCTCAGGTTGTCAAATCCTCCTGGCATGTTTCGGCAGTGCATCACTTCTGAGGGGGACACGTCACATTACGTGCTAGGAGTATACCCAAGGAAACCCTGTGGCTCTACACTGCCTCCGTGTGGCCACCAGCAGCAAGGAAACCGGTAACTGAATTACATTTGTCTGCATACCTGTCGTGTCTACTGCCTTTTATGTGCATAACTAAATGTAATATACGTAAATATTGTTCTTACGCTAGTTTTCCCTTACAACTATTAAATACATAATTTAATCCTGGGTTGTTCTTTTATCTCAATCCAAGAGCCCCATGTCCGTGTGCTCATTTAATATTATACGCTACCTGGGTTGTTTTCTGGTCCTGATATAATCCCAATCACGGATCGGGCTTATATCGTACAAGGAACTGGTGGAAGCATTTTGTGCTTGTGTTATTGGGGAGCGTTGGACAGTGATGGACTGGAGGGTTATTATATATTCCGGGCCTTGACTTGTGATCTATATACAGCACACCTCACTGAACGCCTTAATAATGCAGCACTTACAGGGCAGCTGTGGCCTTTCCTTATTCATGGACAAATCTCTGATTGTCCTAGCGATGAGGAGGCGCCAGAGAGGGGCTGTTATTCTTTCCCCCACAACCCCCAATACCATTTGTTGTAATAAAAGCCTCCATCCCTTGTATAAAAGCTGTTATAATGTCTGCCGTCGGGCATTCCTCTCCTGACTCTGACCCAGATATCCCTATGTTTCTAGCTCTGTTCTTGTCATTCATTTTCTCGGTTTGAATTTGTTTATTCTCGGCTTGCTCCACCGGTCAGCAGCTACTCTGCACAAGCAACCCGGCGGCCCCTGCACCAAAGACCAGAGGTCTACATAGAGCGTTGCTGGCTTGTACTAACCTTTTCACTAACCCCATTACAAGTGAAGGGAGAGAACAGAGGGATGTCTTATTTCAGCAATCCTCGGCGGCTCTCCTGACCTGAGAGTGACAGCAGGTATTTCTATGTCACCGATTGCTGTAAGACATCCCCCGAAAATAAGCCCCAGCGCATTGTTCGGACCAAAAAAAATGATCAGACCTGTGTTATTTTCAGGATAACGCAGTATGTCACTAGATAATCCCTTACCTTCTCGACCTCTTGCTTCAGTCGCCTGTTTTCATATTCTGAATGCTCCAGTTTTTCCTTTAGCTCTTTAATTTGGTCGGCTGCCGTTCTGTCTGCCTGTAAAAAAAAAGAGAGAAAATCACCCACATTGTATTCATGTTCTTTATGTCCCATTATGGTCTCCACTTTGGTGTTTGACTACTCCATAATGGATGTCTAGTGTCTTAGTATTTGGCCTTGTGAATATTTCAGCTTGCCAATCTGCGCCTTCGGTCATAGCTGACAGTGTGTTACAATGAGATCCCCGGAGTTACTGTCTCTCTTCTAGAACGCATCAAAGATTTATCAAATCGTTTATCTGTAACTACGAACAAACAACGAATAAATGAAATATCTAGAAGTAGAAACTTACAAGAGGTTGAACACTACTTGGACAATGCAGTGTCGGTGCTGTTCCAGCGGTGTCGCCGCACACGTTCCCGGGACTCACTTGAGGTTGTTACATCACGCGAGTCCAATGCCGAATCAGCCGGCACCGCTGTCCTCGCCTTCAGACTTATATTCAATATGAAGCGAGAGCTGCGGCTGCCGCTCACTTCATGATGATTAATCATTTGTTTGAAGGCGAGGACAGTGGAGCCGGCGGTGATTGGGCGCTGGACTCGCGTGATGTAACAACCCCAAGTGATCCCCTGGAACAGCGCTGACAGCCGAGGGGAGTATAAGCTTTTTTTATATCAATGGGGTCAAACATGGGGAATTAGAAAGGGTTATTGAAGTAGTGGACAACCCCTTTAAGTGTAAAAGGAATCTAACAGCAGTGATGTTTTTCAGAAATTCTATGAATTTCTAGGTCATCATTTGTTCATATCTGTATCTGGGGAATACAATCACTGGCCTGGAGACTGGCACTGGTGGGGAAACACTGGTCCACCCAGTGTCCTTTTCATATAACCCACAGAAGATCAAATCTCCCCTGTCCTGGTCCCAGACTGACAGAATTAGGCCAAGTTCTCATTACATTTGGGTGAACACTTCCAGCCAAGCTCCTGGAGTAAATGCAAAATGTAGCAATTTTAACTAAGAAAACGTCTGGATCACCTCTGGATGGCCAATCTGGTTTGACACATTACGTTCTCACTAGTTTTATTATTCTCTCTGATCACAGTTATGGAGCTTGAAAAACACAGGTCCATCAAGTTCAACCTACATTGATCATTTATACATCCTCTATCACTTGATGAATTATTGCTCCATAGCAAATGGTTTTAGCTGGCAGATGGGAAACAAAAAGTTAAAGAAAGGAAAGCCCCCTCCTGAGTCTGTGTGTGAAGGCGGAGAAATGACTTTCTTAGGTTCACGGCTCTCGAGGACATCACAGAATATCTGCTAGACACCCCGGAGCCAGGACCAAGGTATCAAACATACACTACACATAACTCCCATAAATATGACAAAAATTAATATTGGCTAATGGGACGACCACAGATATGTCGTGTGTCCTACCATTGGAAAGATACATTCATAACCCAAAACATGACAGCAAAATCTCCCACCTACGAGGCTCCCAAGCAGAATTATGGGGAAGGCTGCAGTTTCATATCTATCTGTAGGTCTGAACAAACCAGTCCGTGAGGTCATCAGGGGGAGGTTGGTAGGTGGGGCTCAGGTTGTCAAATCCTCCTGCCATATTTCGGCAGTGCATCACTTCTGAGGGGGACACGTCACATCATGTGCTAGGAGTATACCCAAGGAAACCCTGTGGCTCTTCACTGCCTCCGTGTGGCCACTAGCAGCAAGGAAACCGGTAACTGAATTACATTTGTCTACATACCTGTCGTGTCTACTGCCTTTTATTTGCATAGCTAACTGTAAATATTGTTCTTACGCTAGTGTGCCCTTATGACTATTAAATACATAATTTAATCCTGGGTTGTTCTTTTATCTCAATCCAAGAGCCCCATGTCTGTGTGCTCATTTAATATTATACGCTACCTGGGTTGTTTTCTGGTCCTGATATAATCCCAATCACGGACCGGGCTTATATCGAACAAGGAACTGGTGGCAGCATTTTTTGCTTGTGTTATTGGGGAGCGTTGGACAGTGATGGACTGGAGAGTTATTATATATTCCGGGCCTTGACTTGTGATCTACCATATATACTCGTGTATAAGCCGAGTTTTTCAACACAAAAAATGTGCTGAAAATTCCCCCCCTCGGCTTATACACGAGTCATATACAGGCCCCAGAGGTATACAGCGCCCCCCCATCAGTAGTATACAGGGCATACAGGGCCCCCCCTTGCTGCCGCACACCAGTAAAGTAATAGGTCAATATACTTATCTCTGTCGCTATCGCCGCTCTGACACCGCGCTCCTCCTGGTCTTCATGCTTCTTCCTGCTTCCTCCTCCGGCGGGCTCAGGCAATGACGTCATTGTCTGTGCGCCGGAGGAAGCATGAAGACCCGGAGGAGTGCGGTGTCAGAGTGGCGACAGCAACAGGGATAAGTATAATGATCTATTACTTTACAGGTGTGCGGCAGCAAGGGGGGGCCCTGTATGCCCTGTATACCACTGATGGGGGGGCTGTATACCGCTGGGGCTGCTTTGTACCACTGGTGCTGCTGTGTACCACTGGGTCTGCTGTATATATCACTGGGGCTGCTGTATATACCACTGGGGCTGCTGTATATACCGTTGGGGCTGCTGTATATACCGCTGGGGCTGCTGTATACCACTGGGGCTGCTGTATACCACTGGGGCTGCTGTATACCACTGGGGCTGCTGTATACCACTGGGGCTGCTGTCTACCACTGGGGCTGCTGTATACCACTGGGGCTGCTGTATATACTGCTGGGGCTTGTATATACCACTGGGGAGGCTGCTGTAATACTGCTGGGGCCTGTATATAACACTGGGGAGGCTGCTGTATACTACCACTGGGGAGGCTGCTGTATACTACCACTGGGGAGGCTGCTGAATACTACCACTGGGGAGGCCTGTATACCACACTGCTGGGGGCTGTATACCTGTGCTGGGGTCCACCCTCGGCTTATACACGAGTCAATAGGTTTTCCCAGGTTTTGGGGGCAAAAGCAGGGTGGTCGGCTTATACACGGGTCGGCTTATACACGAGTATATACGGTATATACAGCACACGTCACTGAACGCCTTAATAAAACAGCACTTACAGGGCAGCTGTTGCCTTTCCTTATTCTTGGTCAAATCTCTGATTGTCCCAGCGATAAGGAGGCGCCAGAGAGGGGCTGTTATTCTTTCCCCCACAACCCCCAATACCATTTGTTGTAATAAAAGCCTCCATCCCTTGTATAAAAGCTGTTATAATGTCTGCCGTCGGGCATTCCTCACTCTGACCGCTCTAAATGTAAAGAACCCTTTCCTATGTAGGATGCCAGAATCTCACTTTCTCCACAAGTAGTGACTGTTTTTGGTCCTTTACAAGGTCCTTGGAAGGAATAAATCATATGCCAGTCCTTTATATTGACCAACATGATCTTTTTTCTAACCGAAACAAGTCCATCTTTCATAATCTCTCATTATAGGAGAGGCCTTCTATATTGTATAATAATCAAGTTGCTACCCTTTAACCTGACTCTTCTAGATGTGGCCTTACATCACATTCTCCTGACTCTGACCCAGATATCCCTATGTTTCTAGCTCTGTTCTTGTCATTAATTTTATTCTCGGCTTGCTCCACCAGTCAGCAGCTACTCTGCACAAGCAACCCGGTGGCCCCTGCACCAAAGACCAGAGGTCTACATAGAGCGTTGCTGGCTTGTACTAACCTTTTCACTAACCCCATTACAAGTGAAGGGAGAGAACAGAGGGATGTCTTATTTCAGCAATACTCGGCGGCTCTCCTGACCTGAGAGTGACAGCAGGTATTTCTATGTCACCGATTGCTGTAAGGCATCCCCCGAAAATAAGCCCCAGCGCATTGTTTGGACCAAAAAAGTAATATAAGACCTGTCTTATTTTTTCGGGGAAACACAGTAAGTCACTTGATAATCCCCTACCTGCTCTTCAAGTCTTCTGTGGTTGGCTTTCAATTCTATGTAGAGCTGAAATAAGTCTCTATGTAGAACGTCTACCTGTAAAAGAAAACAAAAGGAAATCACCCACATTGTATTCATGTTCTTTATGTCCCATTATGGTCTCCACTTTGGTGTTTGACCACTCAATAATGGATGTCTAGTGTCTTAGTATTTGGCCTTGTGAATATTTCAGCTTGCCAATCTGCGCCTTCGGTCATAGCTGACAGTTTGTTACAATGAGATCCCCGGAGTTACTGTCTCTCTTCTAGAAAGCATAAAAGATTTATCAAATCATTTATCTGTAACTACGAACAAACAACGAATAAATGAAACCTCTAGAAGTAGAAACGTATAAGAGGTTGAACACTACTTGGACAATGCAGTGTCAGTGCTGTTCCAGCGGTGGCGCCGCACACGTTCCCAGGTCTCACTTGAGGTTGTTACATCACGCGAGTCCAGTGCCGAATCACCGCCGGCACCGCTGTCCTCGCCTTCAGACTTATATTTAATATGAAGCGAGAGCTGCGGCTGCCGCTCACTTCATGATGATCAATCATTTGTTTGAAGGCGAGGACAGTGGAGTCGGCAGTGATTGGGCGCTGAACTCGCGTGATGTAACAACCCCAAGTGATCCCCAGGAACAGCGCTGACAGCCGAGGGAAGTATAAGCTTTTTTATTTCAATGGGGTCAAACATGGGGAATGAGAAAGGGTTATTGAAGTAGTGGACAACCCCTTTAAAGGGATCCTGTCACCTGCAAAACGCCTCCTAAGCAATCAAAACATGTCCCTGCAGTATCCCATCACTAATCTCACACTTCTTTTGTCTCCTAAAAGCATCCTGTGAAAGTGCATAAAAACGTTTTAATACTCACTCATTAGTGATTATAATTAGCAGGGGCTATATTCTTTAGTCACCAGGGCAGGATATTTTGCAGGCTCCAGGTTCCACCCTCTCTCTGTCGGTGTGCTTTGCTTTTGCAGGCTTTATCCTCTCCCCCCTTCTATCACTCACAGAATGCAAATCATTAGTCCTGCCTTCAGCTCCACATCACAGCAGCAGACAGAGAGAGGGTGGATCCTCGAGGCTGCAAAACAACATGCCCTGGTGACTAAAGAATATAGCCCCTGCTAATTATAATCACTAATGAGTGAGTATTAAAATGTTTTTATGCACTTTCACAGGATGCTTTTAGGAGACAAAAGAAGTGTGAGATTAGTGATAGGATGCTGCAGGGATGTGTTTTCCTAGCTTATGAGGCTTTTTGGAGGTGACAGGATCCCCTTCAGTGTAAAAGGAATCTAACAGCAGTGATGTTGTTCAGAAATTCTATGAATTTCTATGTCATCATTTGTTCATATCTGCATCTGGGGAATACAATCACTGGCCTGGAGACTGGCACTGGTGGGGAAACACTGGTCCACCCAGTCTCCTTTTCATAAAACCCACAGAAGATCAAATCTCCCCTGTCCTGGTCCCAGACTGACATCATTAGGCCAAGTTCTCATTACATTTGGGTGAACACTTCCAGCCAAGCTCCTGGAGTAAATGCAAAATGTAGCAATTTTAACTAAGAAAATGTCTGGATCACCCTCTGGATGGCCAATCTGGTTTAACACCGTACGTTCTCACTAGTTTTATTATTCTCTCTGACCACACAGTTATGAAGGTTGAAAAACACAGGTCCATCAAGTTCAACCTACATTGATCATTTATACATCTGTGGCACCCTGTGCAGGCCACCACAGAATCCCTTGGGACATGGATGGATAGTACACAGCAAGCAGCCCCCACTCACAAACAACACCTTTCACCCCAGACCTGTAGGGGAGCTCCACTGGTTGCCTTAAGCCAGTTTCCCCTGTAAATACGGGTCTGGAGGGAGAAAACACCAGAGTGTGCAGACACTACAGAGCTGTGAAGAGCTGAGTGAGCTGAACTGGTACTGGAGCTGCGGTAGGCCCATACCAGAGACACCGGAACAGTGGTAGACCCTCAGAGTAGGGGTCACAGGAAAAGGAGAGAGAGAAAAGAGTACAAGAAGGGGCAGAGGAGTCATACCGACTAACCCTAACAGAGTTCTGGTCACTGGGTCCGAGCTACAAGGACACAGTATAGACCTTGCAGAGAAACCAACACTAAAATAGGGGGTTTAGCTCCCCGGACACCCGAAGCACCACCAAATGAGAGCCCGGAGTCTAGGCCAAGACAGGAATCCCATAGAGTGCCCTCAGTGCAGCAAATCCGGGTGTGCAGAGTCACACAAGAGAGTGAAGTAACAGCCTGGTCGGGTTTCAAGCCTGCCAGACTCCAGCAGAGTAACGGACACAAGGAAGCCTACAACCCTGCTTGCTGTGGAAAGTCCTGAAGTGTTTACCTCATCTCCGGTCGAGTGTACCCGTCAACATCAGTAAAGGTACCAAAAGACTTTATGTGTGCGTGTCCCTCATTCTGTCCACACCATACCGACCGCGCTACCCTATTCCCTCCAACTCCATTGACTGCCCCGGGGAACTCCGCTCATCCTGTAGGAGCGGTTCCCTCTAGCTGCCGCACACCACCCCGGAGGCCAACGCAGCGCCGGTGCCATCACCGGACCCCTACAGGTGGCGTCACGACAGACATTTTATTAACTATTTGCCATCATCCCTTCTTTTTATCTGCATTCCCCCGGGCCCACGGCCTCAGGCACCGCCACCCGTGACTACCCCCAGAGACCTGCGCCAGAGTGACCGAGTACCCCACGGGCCTGGGCTGGACACATCCTCGATCACTTGATTACTTATTGCTCCATAGTAAATGGTTTTAGCTGGCAGATAGGAAACAAAAAGTTAAAGAAAGGAAAGCCTCCTCCTGAGTCTGTGTGTGAAGGCGGAGAAATGACTTTCTTAGGTTCACGTCTCACGAGGACATCACAGAATATCTGCTAGACACCCCGGAGCCAGGACAAAGGTATAAAACATACACTACACATAACTCCCATAAATATGACAAACCTAATATTGACGTTGGTAGAGATGTAGGATCATAAGTCATATTTCTGCTTAACTGTCTGACATTCCGAACTATCCCAAAATTAATATTGGCCAGTGGAACGACCACAGACATGTTGTGTGTCCTACCATTGGAAAGATAAATTCATAACCGAAAACATGACAGCAAAATCTCCCACCTACGAGGCTCCCGAGCAGAATTATGGGGAAGGCTGCAGTTTCATATCTATCTGTAGGTTGAACAAACCAGTCCACGTGAGGTGATCAGGGGGAGGATGGTAGGTGGGGCTCAGGTTGTCAAATCCTCCTGCCATATTTCGGCAGTGCATCACTTCTGAGGGGGACACGTCACATCATGTGCTAGGAGTATACCCAAGGAAACCCTGTGGCTCTACACTGCCTTCGTGTGGCCACTAGCAGCAAGGAAACCGGTAACTGAATTACATTTGTCTACATACCTGTCGCGTCTACTGCCTTTTATTTGCATAACTAACTAATATCTGTAAATATTGTTCTTACTCTAGTGTGCCCTTATGACTATTAAATACATAATTTAAAGGGAACCTGTCACCCAAAATCACCCTTGTTAGCTGTAAATACATGTCCCTGAAGCATAACACCACAGTCCTACACATCCCTTTGTGGTGTTTTAGTTCAATATGAAAGTGCACTTTAGTCGTTTCAAAACTTACAAAATCCGTGGCAGTGGGGCGTTCCAAAGCCTTCTTGTCTATGAGGCGGGTCCCCTGTGCCGCTGTATTACGCCCTAATGGGCGTTGTTTCAAACTTTGTAGCGCGGGCACGATTCATAATATCGCGGCCGCGACGTCACGGTCATGTGATGCCGTGACGCGTCATTTCCGGGCGGACGGGGCGCTGTTGTCTGACGCGCACCGGCCGACTTCATAAAGCGATCTGCGCATGCGCTGAAGTTGGCCAGTGCGCGTTCACAGACAGAGGCAGGTGGGCAGGCTACGTTGAATCCCCCTCCCTCCCCTGTGTCATCCTCTTTCCCTGTCTCTCGCTCTCTGTCTGTGACCCCCTCCATAACTGTGCCCCCACTGCTTCACTCCAAGTAATAAAAAAAACAAAAAAAAAATGTCAATATACACTAGATATATATAGATGTGGATATAATATATATATATATATATATATATATATATATATATATATATATAAATATATATACACACATATATATGCATGCACACACATCTAATACTGTAACACATATATGTGTGTGTGTAATTTTTTTTTTTTTTCACAAACATATACATTATATATATATAATGTATATGTGTGTGAACAAAAATACATATTTACACACACACACATATATGTATTACAGTAGTATATGTGTGTGCATGCATATATATGTATATATAAATATAATATATATATCCACATCTATATATATCTAGTGTATATTGACATTTTTTTTTTGTTTTTTTATTACTTGGAGTGAAGCAGTGGGGGCACAGTTATGGAGGGGGTCACAGACAGAGAGCGAGAGACAGGGAAGGAGGATGACACAGGGGAGGGAGGGGGATTCAACGTAGCCTGCCCACCTGCCTCTGTCTGTGAACGCGCACTGGCCAACTTCAGCGCATGCGCAGATCGCTTTATGAAGTCGGCCGGTGCGCGTCAGACAACAGCGCCCCGTCCGCCCGGAAATGACGCGTCACGGCATCACATGACCGTGACGTCGCGGCCGCGATATTATGAATCGTGCCCGCGCTACAAAGTTTGAAACAACGCCCATTAGGGCGTAATACAGCGGCACAGGGGAACCGCCTCATAGACAAGAAGGCTTTGGAACGCCCCACTGCCACGGATTTTGTAAGTTTTGAAACGACTAAAGTGCACTTTCATATTGAACTAAAACACCACAAAGGGATGTGTAGGACTGTGGTGTTATGCTTCAGGGACATGTATTTACAGCTAACAAGGGTGATTTTGGGTGACAGGTTCCCTTTAATCCTGGGTTGTTCTTTTATCTCAATCCAAGAGCCCCATGTCCGTGTGCTCATTTAATATTATAAGCTACCTGGGTTGTTTTCTGGCCCTGATATAATCCCAATCACGGATCGGGCTTATATCGTACAAGGAACTGGTGGCAGCATTTTGTGCTTGTGTTATTGGGGAGCGTTGGACAGTGATGGACTGGAGGGTTACTATATATTCCTGGCCCTGACTTGTGATCTATGTACAGCACACCTCACTGAACGCCTTAATAAAACAGCACTTACAGGGCAGCTGTGGCCTTTCCTTATTCTTGGTCAAATCTCTGATTATCCTAGCGATAAGGAGACGCCAGAGAGGGGCTGTTATTCTTTCCCCCACAACCCCCAATATTGTTTGTTGTAATAAAGCATCCCTTGTATAAAAGCTGTTATAATGTCTGCCGTCGGGCATTCCTCACTCTGACCGCTCTAAATGTAAAGAACCCTTTCCTATGTAGGATGCCAGAATCTCACTTTCTCCACAAGTAATGACCGTTATTGGGGTCCTTGGAAGGAATAAATCATATGCCAGACCTTTATATTGACCAACATGATCTTTTTTCTAACCTAAACAAGTCCATCTTTCATAATCTCGCATTATAGGAGAGGCCTTCTATATTGTATAATGATCAAGGACTCTTCTATATGTGACCTTACATCACATTCTCCTGACTCTGACCCAGTTATCCCTATGTTTCTAGCTCTGTTCTTGTCATTAATTTTCTCGGTTTGAATTTGTTTATTCTTGGCTTGCTCCACCGGTCAGCAGCTACTCTGCACAAGCAACCCGGTGGCCCCTGCACCAAAGACCAGAGGTCTACATAGAGCGTTGCTGGCTTGCATCAACCTTTTCACTAACCCCATTACAAGTGACGGGAGAGAACAGAGGGATGTCTTATTTCAGCAATCCTCGGCGGCTCTCCTGACCTGAGAGTGACAGCATGTTGTAAGACATCCCCCGAAAATAAGCCCCAGCGCATTGTTCGGAACAAAAAAAATGATCAGACCTGTGTTATTTTCGGGGTAATATTATTATTATCATCATTATATTATTAGTATGTCACTAGATAATCCCGTACCTTCTCGACCTCTTGCTTCAGTCCCCTGTTTTCACATTCTGCATGCTCCAGTTTTTCCTTTAGCTCTTTAATTTGGTCAGCTGCCGTTCTGTCTGCCTGTAAAAAAAAAAGAGAGAGAAAATCACCCACATTGTATTCATGTTCTTTATGTCCCATTATGGTCTTCACTTTGGTGTTTGACTATTCAATAATGGATGTCTAGTGTCTTAGTATTTGGCCTTGTGAATATTTCAGCTTGCCAATCTGCGCCTTCGGTCATAGCTGACAGTGTGTTACAATGAGATCCCCAGAGTTACTGTCTCTCTTCTAGAACGCATCAAAGATTTATCAAATCGTTTATCTGTAACTACGAACAAACAACGAATAAATGAAACATCTAGAAGTAGAGACTTATAAGAGGTTGAACACTACTTGGACAATGCAGTGTCGGTGCTGTTCCAGCGGTGTCGCCGCACACGTTCCCGGGACTCACTTGAGGTTGTTACATCACGCGAGTCCAATGCCGGATCACCGCCGGCACCGCTGTCCTCGCCTTCAGACTTATATTCTATATGAAGCGAGAGCTGCGGCTGCCGCTCACTTCATGAAGATTAATCATTTGTTTGAAGGCGAGGACAGTGGAGGCGGTGGTGATTGGGCGCTGGACTCGCCTCAAGTGATCCCCAGGAACTTTGTACGCTACGGAATATGTTGGTGCTATATAAATAATAATAATAATTTTTATCTCCAGGAGAGCGAGTGCTGACACCACTGGAACAGCGCTGACAGCCGAGGGGAGTATAAGCTTTTTTATTTCAATGGGGTCAAACATGGGGAATTAGAAAGGGTTATTGAAGTAGTGGACAACCCCTTTAAGCATAAAAGGAATCTAACAGCAGTGATGTTTTTCAGAAATTCTATGAATTTTCATGTCATCATTTCATCATATCTGCATCTGGGGAATACAATCACTGGCCTGGAGACTGGCACTGGTGGGGAAACACTGGTCCACCCAGTCTCCTTTTCATAAAACCCACAGAAGATCAAATCTCCCCTGTCCTGGTCCCAGACTGACATCATTAGGCCAAGTTCTCATTACATTTGGGTGAACACTTCCAGCCAAGCTCCTGGAGTAAATGCAAAATGTAGCAATAAGCCAGTTGGCATTTATCGGAATAAGGCCAGAAACGTGTGCCCACTTGGCCTCCACCATGATGGCACATTTATTTCACACTCTGCAGTGTGAGGAGTGCTGACACTTATTTATAGGAAATACAGATCTTCAAGGTGAGTATCTAACACTGTGCACCCGGTCATCATCTAAGAAGTATTAAAAGTCACTAATTATTTCTCTTCTTGTATTAATCTCTGACGTATTTCATTCTAAATCCTTCGTGGATCTTGAATTTGGCACAAAACCATAGATGCTCTAAAGTGCCCCAGATTGAAGACTCCTGTAGGAACCTTGAACAAGGGCTGGCACTGGAGTGAGGTGCATGACACCCCCTCCCCCACCCAAAAAAAAAAAAGACATTTGATAAAAGTCACAGATCATGAATCTGGCTAAATCATCTGGATAAGCCAAGTTGTCCCGGTTGAATGCCTCTGGAGGTGGTGATCCACACGGCTGGGAAATAGTGCCTTCTAATGAATTCCTCCTCTTCCTCGGCCTCTTCATCATGGTCCTGGTCTCGGTGATATTGGGGAAAGGGATCCAGTATCTGCGACACTGACTGCAGGTGGAATCCAGCCTGGTATACAGCCAGATCCTCTGCACTGTGGCAAGTGGTCCTGGATATTGGGGTAAGGGTCACGTCTTGACTACTGTGAGCTCCTCCAGTCCTCATCTGGTATCGGAGTCCAGGATTGGATCCGCATGTCATTGCAGATAAGGCCCAATGTGGGTAGTCCGGTGGAGCTCCAGGTGACATGTCTCTATCGCCTCTGCATGTTGTTTTGGGTTTAGTTCTGCTGACCCACCTTCTGCTCCTGGGTGGTTATGACAGGGCTGCCATCAGGGCATGATTGCTCTGACTGCAGTGAGAGGCCCAAGGAGATTGACAGGAGAAGGGGCAAAGGAGAGGTGAGGGGGTGGGCCCCAGTCTCCTATGGGCCATTCCCTTACCGCTTCTATGGGCCCCCTCATAGATCCTAACAACTCACTTACATATTAGGAAACATGGATTTCTCTGAAATAAGACCACAAAAATCATGAAATAATTTTATGAAACTTTCTATGGCCTACATTCCAGGGGCGTAACTACAACAGGTGCAGGGGTTGCAATCGCACCTGGGCCCCGGAGCCTAGGGGGCCCCAAAAGTCCCTGTGGTCTATAGAAAAAGACTATTGCCATTAAAGATTTGCAGTAATTGGGGGCCCTGTTGGAGCTTTCGCATCGGGGCCCATGGGCTTCAAGTTATGCCACTGCTGCATGCCCATATAGACAGCTTAGTAGGGTTATCCTATTCTCAGATTTCCTTAAATATGCATGCCTAATGTCATGAATCTACCCAAAAAATGTGCAACTATTGGCTGATGAAATGCTCCATGCTTTGCATGTCGAGGACCCACAAGGAGCAAACTGAGAGATCGGATGAGTGGAGCACTGGGCACACTGCAAGTCACCCAGAAATTCTACTGTCCTGGTTTAATATAGATATTATTAACAATCATACCCACACAAAATAAAGAAAAAAAGCCTCTGCGTCACCAGATTTTAGTCAATGAGTGAGAAAAGTGAAAACAATCCTTGGATGTGTGAGAAAGAACATTGAAAAGGTTTAGGACCTCCGACCGCCACAAATGTGGAGACATGAAGGTGATTAAATGGATTTTGTGCTAATAACGTTTATTAAAAGCTTCTCAGCTTTATCTTGTTTAAAGTAACCAACAGACCTTTGTATCGTAGCAAGCTTTGCTCCAGCGCTGCCTCTCCACTGCTGCACGCATTGTTTACATGCTGCAGTGGTGACATCAGGACTACGGGAGACCTGACCCCTGCAGCCAATCACTGGGCTCAGCGGATCTAGAAATCTGATAGGACCTGAGTGATTAGGAGACCGACCATACACAGTTTCATCAGGACGGGCGGGATAAGGTGTGTGATGGCAACTAGATTGTTTCCTGATAGATCAAGTCTGGAACAAGGATCCTGATATTTAATGTTAATACCTAATCCTTTTGACCATAGGGCAAGAAACCACCAGCAGGAGTCTACAGCGGTTTACAACTCCTTTAATAACACCTACTCACTGGGCCGAACCTGATCGTGGTGAGTTTGGTTTAAAGTGAACCCGTCACTAGGTTTTCCTCATACACTGCGGTCACCACCAGTAAAGCCTGATATAGAGAATTCTAGAATGGTGTATATACACTGGTGATCAAAATTAGAGAACAACATGTGAAAATATCCCACCTAACATGAGTAAATTTGCAGTATTTTAAGCTTTGTTTCATAAACTGAATATATTCTAAAGCACAGAATAAAAATGTAACTAACTGAGATCAATGAAAAAGAACACTGATCAAAATTAGAGAACACTTTCAGATACCTGCAAGTTATTGATGTTAATCTGCCACCTGGTGCTAATTTCCTTAATTATCTGGCAAGCCCTATTTATCTGGCAGTCTAACTTTCAAGGTTGCACTCACTTTGCAAAAACGGTGTGCCAGCGATCCAAAAAGAAACTGGGCCTCCCATAGAAAGTGTCCAAATATTTAAATCCCTGGGATCATCCGAATTGACGAATAGGCAGGGAGAACAAACTATTCCAACAGGAATAGGGAGTCATGCGGATGAAAGATCTGATGCACGTGGAGGAAAGGGGATGGATGACAGAAAGAGAAGTGGTAGTGTGGCACCCTGGCACCCTGGTTGGGGCACCACAGAACTCTTGGTACACAAATGGAATGTACACAGCAAGCATCACTCACCACTAACAAAACACCTTTTCACACCCCTTTACACCCCAGGCCTCTAGGGGGAGCTCCACTGGTTGTTTTAAGCCAGTTCCCCTATAAATACGGGTCCTGAAGGAGTAGAGAGGAGAGTGTGCAGTCACTTCAGAACTGTAAACAGCTAGGAGAGCTGACCTGGTACTGGAGCCGCACTAGGCCCATACCAGCACACCTGAAGGAAGTGAGAGACCCTTGCAACTGGGGTCATAGGACAAGAGGAGAACACCTCACAGGGACAGAAGAGTTACTTTAACTCTCCCTAACAAACCGGTTACTGGAATCGAGCTGTAGGAACTATCACGAAACTGCAGAGCATCCAGCACCAGAACCAGGGGTCCAGCTCCCTGTACACCTGAAGCACCACTGAATGAGAGCCCAGGGAAGAGGGGTACCACTTGATTCCCTTTTATAGAGCTCTCAGTGCAGCCAACCCAGGTGAATCAAGTTCCACCAGAACGTACAACCCGGTCCGGCAGGATTCCACATCCACCGAGCCTTACCAGCACAAGTTAGAAGCAAGCCTACACATTGCTTGCTGTGGAAACTCCAGGAGTGCCAACCTCCTCACCCGGTCTGAGTGTACCTGTTGCCATCAGTAAAGGTACCTAAAAGACTCCGTGTGTCGGTGCATTATTCCCACATCCACTCGCAGTGACTACTGAGCTGCCATATTACATCTGGTGCAGCTCCCGGCCCCGGGGACTCCCGCTCATCCTGTGGAGAGCATCCCATCTTGCTGCCGAACATCTCCCGGGGGCCCAAGCAGCGGCGGTGCCATTCACCGGAATCCCACAGGTGGCGTCACGACAACAAGAATTAACCCTATCCGTTCAATCACCCCTTTTGATCTGGACCACCGGGCCCCACAGCCTCGGGCGCGGAACCGTGACAGGAGAAACCACGCCCGAGACGTGAAGACCCCCCGGTCACGGTGAGTCAGTAGAGAAATATGAACTCAGGGCATGCCAAATCCTAC
Source organism: Allobates femoralis (assembly GCA_033576535.1). Taxonomy (NCBI): domain Eukaryota; kingdom Metazoa; phylum Chordata; class Amphibia; order Anura; family Aromobatidae; genus Allobates; species Allobates femoralis. The sequence continues at coordinate 93,817,704 of JARQOC010000012.1, read as the reverse complement.
AATACTCGCAACTAAAGGCCCTCATAATGCGAGACCTACAGAATGTATCTAGGGAAAAACGAGTTCGATGAGCTGATTGAATGCAAAATATCCAATCTAAAGTTATCTAGAATATATTGTACTATGAGGGATTGGCTGTCCCCGACAGGCAACCAAACATGTGCGAAAGCCTGGGGGAAACAGCTAGAGGACCTAGAGGCTATGGAAAAGATCATACAGGTTTGGAGCGCGTTCAGATAAAATGTGATTAATGAGCGCTGGAGAGACACCCAGTTCAGAATCATACATAGGGCGATATATGGCTTCACCCTCCCACACCACCAGATCAACTTAGAGCAGAATCAGAAATGTCCGAAATGTGGGACAGAGCGCACGGACATGTTCCATGGGATGTGGGAATGTAGCGCCACACAACAGTTCTGGAGATCAGTACAAAAGCTCAGCACAGGACTCGGGGGAATGAATAGGGCTCAGACCCAATGCCCTGGATCTTCCATTATGTCAAGAAGGAAGGAGGGAGGGGGAGAATACACTCATCCATGACATAGAGCTTTTAGCAAATATGTGTATCCTGAACCACTGGATCACGAACGAAACCCCGACCATATGGGAACTGATGAACAGGGTTAAACAGCTACTACACCTGGAAAAATTAGAAGTAGAAAGGGACAAAACCATAGCAGTAGAGCAGTTCTTCCACAAATGGAGACAATTAATTGAACAGAAATGCCCAGAGGATGAGAGAGAACAGATAGTGACACCATTCACACAATCAGAGTGGTACCTGCTTAGCGACCTGCAGGGTGCCCTGGGGAAACTAAAAGCACATGCCACTCAACCGAAACCAATGTAGACAAGAAAGGGGGTGCTACCCTGCTAGGGAGATATTGGGGAAGGGGGATACAGAGACAATGAAGTATTCAGAATTCGATCTTCAAATGAGCAATCACAATACATGTAATCATAACATACCGATACATAACATACTGATAATTGAAACTGTATGGATCAATGATGGTAAATGATCAATAAAATGTAATAAAAAAAAGTGGAGTGCCATTCCAAAGTGACTGAAACCATCCGTAGCAGGTCATTCAAATGAAGGATAAAGGGGGTCACCCTATTAGCCATAGGAACAGAGCTTGGTCATTGCACGTCTGCGATTTCTAGAATATTCCATCTTTACAACATCACAAACTTTTTCATGTCCTTCAAGGCTGGTCGCCCTCGAAAGACAAATGCAAGAGGACAGAATAATGTGGAGAATCTCCATGGGTAATCATTTCAACTCTGCATCTGGAATAGCGCACCAGTTCATCACTGAACAGTGTAAGGATTTGTCTCTTCCTACAGTGTCACGACGTTTAAGAGAATTTGGACTGAAAGACAGTGACCAAACCTCTCATTAGCAGAAAGAATCACAAGGCTAGACTCCCCTTTGGTGAGGAGCATGATGTGTGGACAGAGGATAAGTGTCCACTGGTCATTTTAGTGATGAAAGTAATTTTAATTTATTTGGGTCTGATGGGAAACATTATGTTCATCGACAAATTGGGGAAAAACTGAACCCAAAGTGTGTAAAGAAGTCAGTGACAGGTGGTGGAGGAAGGGTCATAGTTTGCAACTGGATATCTGAAATTGCTACATGATTCAGATATCCAGTGGCATTGAGGTTTCCATTGATGAAGAATGGCCCCACTATCTTTGTACCCCATATACCACACCATACCATCAATGATTGTGTCCCAGCAGTCTTGGAGGGATCTATCTACTGGGGGTTAGTGTCAGACCAATAGCGTTGGTTTTGTTTGGTAACTTCATCATTGACAAAAAAGTTTTCCTCATCCCTCATTTGAAGGCAATTGTCTATGCTGTGAAGATACGAGATGTGCAGCCTCTGACACAGCAGATCCTGGAACACTGTGCTGCATTTCTTCTGCGGTGTTGCTATCATTGTGTCAGGAGTGGGAGAAGAGGGTTGTGACAATCCAATCCAATGGGCAGCACTTTGAACACATTTTATAAGTGGTCATAAACTTGTAAATAACTCTTGAAAGAATAAAGTTATGTTAAAACCAAGCACACCATTGATTTTCTTATGAAATTCTCAATACGTTTGATGTGTCACATGACCCTCTTCCCATTGAAAAAAATAAAGTTGGATTCCTACATGGACGACTTCAAAATGGCCGCCTTGGTCACCCCCCCATCTGGAAAAGCTTTCCCCCCTCCTATATACTAATGTGCCACAAACAGGAAGTTGATATCACCAACTGTTCCCATTTTATTTAGGTGCATCCATATAAATGGCCCAACCTGTATATTAATAAACATCCCGAAAAAAGGGTTAAATATATACTGGTACATCGCCTTTCACTATGTGCCATTGATAGGGGTGTGAGTTAGCGCTGAGCCTATTTTGACTAGACTTACTTGATTATACACCCAAACAGGAGGAGTAACACACGGTAACTCCCCCGAGGCTTCCTACAAAATCCCCTCCAACTAGCCCCAGGGTGCAACCATTAATTTAGGAGCCTATATGAGCTGCCAATATCCCTCACAAATACAGGATAAGTGTACATGATCCTGCAGGTGCTCAGATCTGGAAATATGAAGATAAACTAATGATTATAGAGGCAGCTCTTGAGTTTGATCACAGACGACCCCTTTAATATAAGGGCTGATCACGTCCGGTGAGAGATCCTCGCACACAGCTAAATGCTGCTAGATAAATGTAGGTAAACATGACAGCTGGCTCGGTGGTAAGTGCCATCAATGCTAGAATGAAGCCCCAATTCCTCATTTTTCCTCATTTGCTTATAGTTGAATAGGGGACCATGATTGTGTGGCACCCCTGCGGGTAAGTGTCACAGAACCACCTGGTGCACAGAGGGATGTTCACATCAGGTAACCCTACACATGCAACACCTTCCACCCCAGACCTGAGGGGGAGCTCTACTTGCTGCCTTTAGGCAAGGTCCCCTATAAATTCAAGCCCGAGGGAGGAGTTAGGCAGTGCAGTCCCAGGGAGGAATGTGAAGACAACCTGGTGAACGGAGCCGCACTAGGCCCGTACCAGAAGAAGCCTAGAAAGTGCAGGACCCAAGAGTGAGGGTCGGAGGTGAGGCGAGGAACAGACTGGGGGCAGAGGAGCCATACTGGTTCACCCCAGGAAGCAACCCGGACACTGGAGTCCAAGTCTGAAAGGGTCAGACAGCCCAGCAGAGAAACTACCGGAGAACCAGGAGACTTCAGTCTTCTAGGGACACTTGTGGCACAGCAGTGAAGAGAGCCAGGGACTGCAGGAGAGAAGCGGTACCCAACAAAAGGTTTCCAACCCTTGCCATACAAGTGAAGAGTACAGGAGAGGTCAGGCCAGGGTTTCAGACAGGTCAGGACCTAGACACATGAACAGGGACAAGGAGGCCTCATAACTCACCAGATGTGGAGATCCTGAAGTGCTTTCCGACCACCCGGAGTGTACCCTGGACTGTGCCTGCTTTATCACCAGTGAAAGATACAGAAACAGATCCAGCGTGTGTCTGTCAGTTCTTCCAGCCCCTGACCTTGTCCAACCCAGAGACTATACCAGTATTCCACCTGTAGAGCCTCCTCCCTGTGTGAAATCCCTATCCTACAACACTGCCCCGGGGACCCCGCTCTACCTACGGGGAGTGTTATCATCAGGCTGCCCATCCATCATCCCCGGAGGTATGCAGAAGCACCGGTGCCATCACCGGACACCGTAGGTGGCGTCACGAGACTCTATTTTATTTTTCCCCTTTTTATTTTTCACATTTTATGGCGACCACCAGGGCCACGGCCCCAGGCAAGCCACCCGTGACATCCCCACATTGCAAACAGCCCAGGATGCGAGTCCCTAAGGCCTTGAGGTGGGTCAATTGTAAAGGACCAATCAATGTATATGGGACTGACACACAGGGCTCTGCTATCTCCATCTCTCCCACAGACATGAATGGAGCAGAAGAGTCCCGAGAAAAAACAGGGAATCGGAATAAAAAACTATTACATATCCAGTTTATCCTTTTATAAAGAATCTATCAGCAAGTATTTGCTATAAAATCTAAGAGCAGCATGAAGTAGAAGACAAGACCCTGATTCCAGTGATGTGTCACTTACTGGGCTGTGTTTTCCGTTTACAATTAAATTATTGGTTTATCATCAATCAGGAAATTATCACTACAGTACAGGACGAAATATCTTGTGCCTCCTGGTCCAACCCCACCCACAGCACCAATTACCAGCTGTCTGTCAATATACAGTGTACACAGGAAGCTGCCAATCAGTGATATTGGTGGAGTTATACAGGAACAGCAGCCAATCAGTGGAGTGGGAGGGGCTGTAGAGGGCTAAGTATTCTGAGCACTGTTGGATGTGCAGCAGTCAAAAATGTGACAGCAGACAGACCAACAAAGGACATATAGCTAGGAGCGGGGTCACAGCCCCAAATCATGGTGCACTCATAGATACAAATTCCCTTTTAATCAATGCTATAGTAGTATGTGGTCATCATTATTGTGACATCCAGCTAGTAGCTGCCACACTCCTCCCCTTAATACCTTTGGCAGGTCTTTCATCATCTTGTCACAGATGTTCTTTTGATCCTCATTATTCCTGAAAAAAATAAAATGATATCAGAACAACAAAAAAAGTTGAAAAACATTATGTGAACAAAAAATATAGCACCCCCTGCAGTCCTGATGTCATAACTGGAGCAAGCTCTGCTGGGATCACACCCTCAGAGACGTGATTGCAGGGTGCCGATGGGCTGCATGCAGTGGTGTAACTTGAAGCTCATGGGCCCCGATGCAAAAGCTCCAACGGGGCCCCCAATTATTGCAAATCTTTAATAGCATTCGTCTTTTTCTATAGGTCAAAGGGACTTTTGGGGCCCCCTAGGCTCCAGGGCCCGGGTGTGATTGCAACCCCTGCACCTGTTGTAGTTACACCCTTGGCTGCAAGCCATCCACACATTGGCACCGTCCACAGTCTAACTTGATCCACACACTGGCTCCAGGGGCGGGCTGGCCCAGGTGGCAGGGGGGCAAGTGCCCCCTGGGCTGGTGGTATAGTCCACATCTAGGGCCGCCCCCTACAGAAACGGGCCGGCCGCGGGCTTCACTTTGCGGCCGGCACATGACGCGAAACGGCCCGGCCGCGGGAGTCGCTCTGTGACGCTGGAGGTCTCGGATCAGGTAAGGGCTGACAAGTCAGCCCTGACAGCCCCCCCCCCACCCCCCCCCCGCTTCTCATGTCAGGGCCGGCAGGGCAAATCTGCCACCCGGGGATGGAGGCTCCAGCCAGCCCCTGACTGGCTCCATCCACAAATTGGCACCGTCCACAGTCTAACTTGATCCACACACTGGCACCGTCCACACATTGGCTTCATCCACACAATGGCTCATTGGCATTATCCACACAAAAGCTCCATCCACTCATTTGCTCCGTCCACACACTCTGGCTCCGTCCACACACTCTGGCTCCGTCCACACACTCTGGCTCCGTCCACACACTCTGGCTCCATCCACACACTCTGGCTCCATCCACACACTCTGGCTCCGTCCACACTTTGGCTTATTGGCTTCATCCACACATTGGCACCATCCATACTCTGACTCCATCCTCACACTCTGGCTCCATCCACACACTCTGGCTCCATCTACACACTCTGGCTCCATCCACATACTCTGGCTCCATCCACACACTCTGGCTCCGTCCACACACTCTGGCTCCGTCCACACACTCTGGCTCTGTCCACACACTCTGGCTCCGTCCACACACTCTGGCTCCGTCCACACACTCTGCCTCCATCCACACACTCTGCCTCCGTCCACACACTCTGGCTCCGTCCACACACTCTGGCTCCGTCCACACACTCTGGCTCCGTCCACACACTCTGGCTCTGTCCACACACTCTGCCTCCGTCCACACACTCACACACTCTGGCTCCGTCCACACACTCTGGCTCCGTCCACACACTCTGGCTCCGTCCACACACTCTGGCTCCATCCACATACTCTGGCTCCATCCACACACTCTGGCTCCATCCACACACTCTGGCTCCATCCACACTTTGGCTCATTGGCTTCATCCACACATTGGCACCATCTATACTCTGACTCCATCCACACATTGGCACCATTGGTCCCAGGTTAGATGACACACTGGAGGCGGGTGATGGAGCAGCTTTCTAGCAGGTTAGGACACCATCATTTATAGTAATGTGCACATCAATGAACAAGTCAGTGGAAGGACACAGGGGCGGACATATCATTGGTGCAGCCGCACAGGAGTCCAAGAGGTAAGGGGGCCCATTTCTACATCCAAAGCAGGTGAAACAGTGCATTTTATTCAGTTATTGGACTGAAAATGGCCCATTTACTGTTTTTGGTACAGGGGCCCCTTTCTGTGTGTGTCCACCAGTGGAAGGACATAAATATCCAGAGATATCAGGACATAGGTTCATTATCCAGCCTGAATCATAAGAAGTTCTGCTATAGTAAAGGGATGATGTAAATAACAGAAAAATGTTAAGGCTGTACAGGGGCGTATCTAGGGGGGTGCAGCCGGATCCCTTGCCCTGGGCGCAACTCAGAGGGGGGCGGCGGCACCCCCCCACTCCTCACCCAGGGCTGCAGGGGAGCTGGGGCTGAAAGCTGACAGCACCCCCCCCCACCGCTCCTCACCCAAGGCTGCAGGGGCGGCGGGCTGAAAGCTGACAGCACCTTCCCCCCACTCCTCACCTACTCTGGGGGTGGCGCCGAAATAGATCTTTGCCCTGGGCAAACCTAGTCACACCGCTGAGGCTGTATAGTGTATAGGTCCTAGAAAAGCAATTAAATATGTCATCCATTGTGTAGTAATTCAATGTACCAGTGATATGAAATCAAGCTATGAAAATTAGCCTGGAAGATCATAGGTAAAGTGTGGAGAACCTCAGAGTACCGACCGCCCACAATGCTCTGCCAGACTGATTTACTGTGGAGTCAAAGCTTGATTTCTCAACGCTGTTATATCGGATTACTGCAAAACAGGTGACATTTTTACTCTACTTCTGGGGTCTATACACCTGTAGGAAATTTGTCATGATGGGTTTCATTTGAAATGTCATGATCAGTACTACAATCAATAATGAAGACTACAGTATGAAAAATTAGAGGGGCAGTCAGGTCTAAACTGATAACTCTGTAGTCACTCTGTGTCTGCAGACCTAACAATCATCCCAGCGTCTGCACTGTGCAATGCGAGGATTCACTGGTTTCTAAAGCAAGAATGGACCTCAATTATGCAATATACATGTTCCCAGCCAGAACCCAACTAGTGGGTGTGGCCTCACTTAATACAAGTGTATGGAGCAAGGCTGCGCCCACTAGTCGGCACTCCCACTCCATGCACTTGAATTGAGTGAGGCAACACCCGCTAGTCAGACACTCCCACTCCATGCACTTGAATCAAGTGAGGTGACGCCCACTAGTCATGACACTCCCACTCCATGCACTTGAATTGAGTGAGGCCACGCCCACTAGTCAGACACTCCCACTCCATGCACTTGAATCAAGTGAGGCCACGCCCACTAGTTGGGGTTCTGGCCAAGAACATGCATACGGCATAATTGCAGTCCGTTCTCGGCTTAGAAACCAGTGAATCCTCGCAGTGTACAGTGCGTATTCTGGAAGGATTGATAAGTCTGCAGACACATAGAGTGACACACAGAGTAACTGCAGAATCAATTTAGATCGGAAAAGCCCTTTAGGAGGAGAATTCAATACCACATAGATGTTCTCTTACCATTCTCCCAGAGTTACCACATTGCTCTCATTGGGTGCACCATGACCTAAGGAATAAAAAAACATAAGAAGTGTTAAGAAATTACAGAACAATAAAGCCAAGGAGCAGAGCATTTTTATTAAGGGCATAGCACTACCTCAGAATCCACCCAAAGAGACATATGACGTGGCCACATTACATCACTTAGATGTAGCCAATCGGCTTACACCATCCCATATTTAATATGGGCCCTAAGCACCTCCTGTCAGGTGCCCTGATGAAGAAGGCCGTCGCCTTCCTACAGGCCGCCTATGTGCCCGCCCATCTGTCCAATCCTGACGGCTCCCCGCTCTCCTGACTGACCGACATCTCCTCTCCCGCCCACCCGGTCATGTGACTCTGACGCAGACGTTACGTGACGCAGAAGCCGGAAGCACACAGCCGTGCCATCCGGCGTGCACGCTCGCACAGAGCCGAAAGTGAAAGAGACACAGAGGAGACCAGCAGGACGGGACCAACTACAGGATAACAGGCAATGTGCTATTTATGGCCCAAATCGAGGTGTTAGACTGAGCACACCTCAGGACACGACAGTGCCACTACACCAACTGAACACTACTTACAGCAGCATGCTGACAACTAAACTACTTTACAGTCACAAGGCGATAGATTGAGCACAGTGTGGGTACAACAGTGCCAGTATACCACCTGCAACAGCATACAATAGTGACATATGAAAAGGATAAACACACATACACCTTGGGATAGAAAGATTACCCACATACACACAAAGTGCACCATTTTATGAACTCGTCATTGGCAAACAATTAATGATCCCCCAGATGGACAATCAGTGACAACTTGGAGTTCAAGCACAAACTGTAGAAAAAATCCCAAACCAACAGTAACATTTTAATGAAATAGTTTAACCCAATAGCTCGGCTTAGGTAAATAATTACTTTTCAATACCAATCACAACAGCAAATGATTTTCTTTACAGCAACAACAGTTATAAGAACGATCAGTGGAGGAAATCTCTGAATATTACACGGCTTCTGCACCAACTATAGGACAGACTCACTAAGGGTACCTTTACACGCGGCAACTTTTCTAGGAATTTCACTAGCAACTTACTGGTTGCAGTGAAATCATGGACACATTGTTCTATCTTGTTGCTGTGTACAAATGGAACAATGTCTCCATGATTTCACTGCAGCCAGTAAGTTACTAGTGAAATTCCTAGAAAAGTTGCCACGTGTAAAGGTACCCTAAGAGGTCTTCAGGTAATAAGGGACTAGGTAACTCACACATCTGATACACTTCATGTGGTCTTACACTAAATACTTATGTATCAATCTTAACATTATCAGAACCACAAAGACCAAAGACAACCACCGAGTCTAGGAGTAACACACAAGGACGACCTCACACCTGCAAAGAAAACCACCAGAGGAACCCACCACAATAATACACTATCTACACCCGAGAATCAGAACAACACACATACACGGTAAGGTCCCCGTGACGACATGGCCCTATTTAACCTCTAGTATACAAGAGGTCAATATCTGACGTACTACGACCAATAATACAACCACTTCATCTGGTTTAGAAAGACCACCTTTACCTAACCCAAAAACATTTCGAGGGTGCATCCTCCCATATCCAGTGATAACAAGTATCACAACTAGGGATGGGCGAATCTACTCGCTAGGACTCGTTACTCGGCGAGTAGTAAGGGACTCGCAGGACTCGGTACTCTGCGAGTTTCCCAGTGATTACTCGCACGAGTCCAATGCAAATCAATATCAATCCTAGTTTTGTCAGAAACGCTGACAAAACTAGGATTGCCATTGTTTGCATTAGACTCGGCTACTGTGCCAGTGATAGCAGGGAAACTCGCAAAGTAACTGCTGTTTCTTTGCGAGCCGAGTCCAGCTGTCTTCTCTGTGCAGCTCCAGGGTCCTAGAGCCCTCCTGCTCACAGACATGATGTAGCAGTGCTGAGATTGTTCTCAGTCTGCTCATTCCCTGTGCATAGAGATCTATATCTATGCACAGGGGATGTAGCAGAGAGGACATCGCGTTTTGGACTACGTCGGACGGAAGAGGATTTTTTTAATTAAAGATGGAGTCCCTAATGGCTTTTTTTTATTTCAAATAAAAAATTTTCTCTGTGTTTTTTTAACCCTTTATTGGAGATTCTTAGTGGCTGGGTCAAACGTGGCCTGACATTAAGAATCTCGGGCTTAATACCAGCTTGTATAACAAAGCTGGTATTAACCCCTTTATTACCCAGCGTGCTACCGCCACCAGGGCCGCTGGAAGAGCGGGGTTCAGCGCCAGAGGATGGCGCTTCAATGAACGCGCCATCTTCTGGGGCGGCTGCGGGCTGCAATTTGCAGCGGGGGGTGCCCAGAAAGCTTGGGCATCCCTGCGCTGCGGATTCCAGCCCCCAGCTGCTTGTACCTGGCTAGACATAGAAATTGCGCGGAGCCCCACGCATTTTTTTTTTATTATTTCATGAATTTCAGAGTCAGAGTCTCAGAGTCAGAGTCAGAATCTCAGAATTTCATGAAATAATTTTAAAAAAATGCGTGGGGCTCCGCGCAATTTCTATGTCTAGCCAGGTACAGCTAAGCAGCTGGGGGCTGGAATCCACAGCGCAGGGATGCCCAAGCTTTCTGGGCACCCCCCGCTGCAAATTGCAGCCCGCAGCCGCCCCAGAAGATGGCGCGTTCATTGAAGCGCCATCCTCTGGCGCTGAACCCCGCTCCTTCCAGCGGCCCTGGTAGCGGTGGCACGCTGGGTAATAAAGAGGTTAGGGCCAGCTTTGTATTATCAGCTGGCCCTAAGCCCGAAATTTATGGCGGTCACGCCAATATTAGACATGACCGCCATGAATTTCTATTAAATTGTTTTAAAAAAAACACAACACAAAGAAAATTTTTTATTAGAAATAAAAAAAAAAAGCCATTAGGGACTCCATCTTTAATTAAAAAAATCCTCTTCCGTCCGACGCAGTCCAAAACGCGATGTCCTCTCTGCTACATCCCCTGTGCATAGATATAGATCTCTATGCACATGGAATGAGCAGACTGAGAACAATCTCAGCTCTGCTATATCATCTCTGTGCACAGACATTCATGTCTGTACACAGGGAATGAGCAGACTGAGAACAATCTCAGCTCTGCTACATCAGGCAGCAGGCGGGCTCTAGGACCCTGGAGCTGGCAGCCAGCACAGAGGAGAAAGCAGGACTCTTATCTGTGCGAGTTTCCCAGCGATTACTTACAAAGTAAACGAGCAATGCAAATAAATGACAAAACTAGGATTGCTTCAGGCTGAAGCTTCCGAGACACATCTGCGATTTGTAAATCTCACACTACTCGCTATTACTCGCTTCCCCATTCATTAACATTGGACTCGCTAGACTCGCAACGAGTAGCGAGTCCTGGGCTCGGTCTCGCTAGAGTCGAGCGATTCCGAGTAATTTAGGATTCGCCCATCACTAATCACAACAAATGCCACAGGACGGTATACAAGAACCACTTGTAGGTATATATCAAATAGTGGCGCATATTAACCACGAGTAATACTTATTCAGCAAGATCACTCACGAATACGCTCACATAATTACTTTATTTTCTAGGATTTTTAGCAACAAGGGATCAATCAATTAGGACATAATTACATCTGACATCTTATCACTTATACCTGGGATCACCCCTTAAGAGGTAAGATGATCTACAAGGTTTAAATACAGCCAAGCCCCAAAAATATCAGAGGACACTCATTAGGTTCTTCCTTTTGTTTAGTTTCCTAATCTGCTGGCAAAAACCAAGAACAAACCAGAACGTGTGAATAGAAGACCAGCATCGTAACATCACAATGTATTTCCGCACTATAGGAGAACATCTCCTCAAATAACTGGGGTTACAGACTATTTATATTTTATTGGTTTTAAGAAACACAATTTTAACCTACGGTATATGAATTAGCTAGACTAAATGTACTATAGTCTAGATACTTCTAAATTTGATTTTATCTTATATATCTTTTATATATATTTTGTCTTACTAAACATCCCATATATGGGTTATACCAAGTTTAGGGCTACAATCATTGACACACAAATAAGGAGGTTTAAGACCCCCATCAATCCTGAGCTACCACTAACTCCAGCAGTTCCCAAGTTAGCGCTAGGCCTGTACCCAATCCTTGACTATACTTGTAAATGACAAATAGGTGGGCTATATGCGGCACCACCTAGGCCTCACAGCAGCAATTTACCCTAATTTTATAGCTAGCTCCAGTGTACATCCTAATTAACTTGGTGTATAAACCCCATTCTCTCTCCTTTGATATGTTCATTGTTCTGATCCTGTACACATGTAACAATCCATACCTTGTAGAATCCAGATAAGGGTGAAAAGAGCTGGGCTGAAATGCCGCGCTGACCACAGAGATAAACACAGAGTTAGTCACACACTCTGTTTATTTATGCCTACACGTGTTTCATGGCTCATAAGCCACTTCATCAGGGCATCAAGATCTTAAAACAATCAAGGATATATATATATAATGGAGATAAAGGAGACAACACGAGGCGCAATAGTACCCTATCAATATGGCACAGATTTTACACACAGGTCACAATGATGGTGCACTCACCTTTTCTAGTTGTGTGCACCCACAACTAGTTTAAATCGCATGTGGTATAGAAAGCTGCTGCAGGACTTCCACCTCCACGTAACACGAGTAAGAATATTCAAATCCAGGGATGGTGTATCTACAGTCCGCGCTGCTTTGAAATAATCACTCAAACATCTTGTATGAAAGACCCCCCTTATTCTTTATTTCACCTACGCGTTTCAGTGCTATTCCCAGCACCGTCATCAGGGCATTACATTTGTCATACAGACTCATCTTATATATCAAAGAAACCGGATGTATCATCAAGTAGAACGTCACTGATGACTGGAACAGCATCATCAATGATGGGTGGTGCAACCCATCCTTGAAAAAATATATCACTGTGTCATTTCCATGAATGTATGCCCTATACCAGGGTCAGAGCGCTAAAACATGATTACAAAAATCTTCAAAACTTTTTTATTTGTAAAATATAAAACCAAAAATATGCAAAAAAAGATCTAATCTTACTCTGATTAGAACTCAGTAAAAAAGTGTGTATCCTCACTATATACTCAAGAAGTATTGTTGTCTTGTCTGATGCTCCACCTCATCAGTCCGGACAGGACAAATATCTAGAAATGTCTCATCACTTTTCAAAGAAGAAAGAAATGGTGAAGAAGGGAAAAAAGAAAATCAAAATTTACCACAAAGGTGAGATAGTGAAAAAAAGGAAAAAGAAAAACATATAATTGTATATTATGGAAAAAAACATTTAATGTGCTTTTATTATAATTATTTTTATGTGTCTCTAAAGTGCTATCAAATGAATGAGTGATCAGATGGACCATGTGAAACTTCCAAACTTATGGTGCATCAACAAAAAAACAGTGGTTCAAAACCCATAGCTGCCACCTTTCATATTCATTTAAAACAATGTTTCTATGTGATTTAACCCCTTAGTGACGGCCTGCCGTATATATAAGTCAGCTGCCACTAGGGGAAGTTTGATGTGAGCTCCTGCACGGAGCTCACATCAAAGCTCCGACATCTCAGCTGTTCTCAGCAGCTGAGATGTGGGAGTAAAAGCTCCGATCGGTCCCGCCGCCGATCGGCACTGTTTAACCCCTTAGATCCCGCCATCAATCTCTGAGAGCGGGATCCAAGGATGCAGGAGCGTGTAGCGCGCACTTACCTGGCTCCAGGGGAGATCTCGCGATAGTATCGCGGGACCTCCCGTGCTGACGTGACAGGCCGGGGTCCTGGCTTGACCCCGGAGCCTGTCACGGAGCACTTCCGGGTTGTGGTTGGCAGGGGCTGCCAACCACAACAGGTCCGCGATTCTGATAGATGCAGATGAGCTGCAGCTCCTCTGTATGTGTCAGGAGCGATCGGACTGTGCAGCTGCATGCCTCTCACAGGGGCTGTGTAAAATTAAGAATCAATAAGCAAATAAAGTTTTTACAAAGTTGAAAAAAAAAAACAAAAGTTCAAATCACCCTGCTTTTCTCCCATCCACAATAAAAGTATATAAAAAAAAAAAATACACATATTTGGTATCACCGCGTTCAGAATCGCCCAATCTATCAATCTAAAAAATCAAATAATGAGAGCCATAAACTGCATAGCGCAAAAAATGGTTCAAACACCAAAATTACGTTTTTTTGGTCGCTGCAACAATGCTAAAAAATGCAATAACGGGCGATCAAAACAGCACATCCACCCTATTATGGTATCATTAAAAACGTCAGCTCGAGACACAAAAAATAAGCCGTCACCCAGCCCCAGATCCCGAAAAATGAGGACGCTACGGGTCGCAGTACATGGCGCAAAAAGTGCAATGGTTTTTTTTGTTCATGCTTTTGAATTTTTTTCCACCACCTAGATACCAGTATAGGTATACATGTTTGGTATCTACAAACTCGTACTGACCCGAGGCATCACACGGTCACGTCGGTTTTACCATATAGTGAACACGGCGACTACAAATCCCAAAAAACTAACGTGTAATTGCACTTTTTTTGCAATTTCACTGCACTTGGAATTTTTTTTGCAATTTCCCTGTACATTATATGGTAAAACAAATGATTGCATCTGAAAGTACAACTCGTCCCGCAAAAAACAAGCCGTCATATGTCTGTGTCGACAGAAAAATAAAAAGTTATAGCTCTTGGAAGCAGGGGAGCAAAAACCGAAAATGAAAAATGACAAATTTCTTCGTCACTAAGGGGTTAAGTTAAATATGAATATATAACAAGAAATAGACAATGTAATACCATAAAAATATAAATATAAATGATAGGATTAATAATCATCTATAATGATGTAAAAATTACATTTAAAACATATGAATATAGATGTATTATTATGAACATATAAAAGTATTAAAAATTAAAAATTATTAAAAATATAAAATATATAAATTATTATAAGATCCTGTTGTATATGCATCTTTGTAAAAATCCAACTGTGTTTTAAAAATCGTTTATAGAAATGCTTGCTTTCAAACGGCCACCAGATGGCAGTGTTGAGTACTTGGGTACCAAAGATGTAATTTCCTAGGGAACAAAGCCATTCAACTTCAAAATGTGGAAGAAGCAGATGTAAATGCTGTGCAATTATACAGGAACTGACAAGTGTTAGATCCAGTTACAGTGGAGAAGTTTTTTCTATTAAATATGATATGAATTGTTTTACCTCATATGTCATTAATCTATTAGAATGTTCATGCAAACTGCAATACATTGGAAGAACGATACAGCCTCTGCATGATAGGATCAATAAGCACAGAGCCAACATTTCCAAAGGATATAAACAGCATGGGGTGTCCTTTCATTACAATATGTGGCATAATAAAGATCCAACAAAAATTACACTCATTCCTATAGACCATGTACCATCCTATGTCCTTAACAGATTTGAGATGCTGAAAAATAGAGAAAAGTACTGGATGTACAAATTAAACACAATAAAACCTAATGGGCTGAATATTGTAACTGAATTAATATAAGTATATCCTCACAATGCTGTTTTTTCAATCTGAAATCAGAGAATTAATTTCTCCATAACGGGCAGTGAGACCCCTAGTGGCGGACAATTATAAAATTTTGAGTTGAATGGCTTTGTTCCCTAGGAAATTACATCTTTGGTACCCAAGTATTCAACACTGCCATCTGGTGGCCGTTTGAAAGCAAGCATTTCTATAAACGATTTTTAAAACACAGTTGGATTTTTACAAAGATGCATATACAACAGGATCTTATAATAATTTATATATTTTATATTTTTAATAATTTTAATACTTTTATATGTTCATATACATCTATACTCATATGTTTTAAATGTAATTTTTACATCATTATAGATGATTATTAATCCCATCATTTATATTTATATTTTTATAGTATTACATTGTCTATTTCTTGTTATATATTCATATTTAACTTAAATCACATAGAAACATTGTTTTAAATGAATATGAAAGGTGGCAGCTAGGGGTTTTGAACCACTGTTTTTTTGTTGATGCACCATAAGTTTGGAAGTTTCACATGGTCCATCTGATCACTCATTCATTTGATAGCACTTTGGAGACACATAAAAATAATTATAATAAAAGCACATTAAATGTTTTTTTCCATAATATACAATTATATGTTTCTCTTTTTCCTTTTTTTCACTATCTCACCTTTGTGGTAAATTTTGATTTTCTTTTTTCCCTTCTTCACCATTTCTTTCTTCTTTGAAAAGTGATGAGACATTTCTAGATATTCATCCTGTCCGGACTGATGAGGTGGAGCATCAGACAAGACAACAATACTTCTTGAGTATATAGTGAGGATACACACTTTTTTACTGAGTTCTAATCAGAGTAAGATTAGATCTTTTTTTGCATATTTTTGGTTTTATATTTTACAAATAAAAAAGTTTTGAAGATTTTTGTAATCATGTTTCAGCGCTCTGACCCTGGTATAGGGCATACATTCATGGAAATGACACAGTGATTACAATGGACTATGTGATATATTTTTTCAAGGATGGGTTGCACCACCCATCATTGATGATGCTGTTCCAGTCATCAGTGACGTTCTACTTGATGATACATCCGGTTTCTTTAATATATAAGATGAGTCTGTATGACAAATGTAATGCCCTGATGACGGTGCTGGGAATAGCACTGAAACGCGTAGGTGAAATAAAGAATAAGGGGGGTCTTTCATTCAAGATGTTTGAGTGATTATTTCAAAGCAGCCATCCCTGGATTTGAAGGATATATATACACACACAAGATAGTGTCATACTGTTTGTATCCCGCCCTCACACCACAGGGCTTCCTGTGAAAACACCCACTTTTACTAAGCAAAAACATATGCATCTAAAACACAGATTAAATCAATTAAAATGCATTCAAAACATACCAAAAGTTTATAAAACATCAAATCACACATATGTAATACATTAAATTGATAATCATAAAGAATAAAACATTTTTGATATATAAGGTTCATCCGGGATTTGAACCTACTATGTCATCAATCTAAATACATAGTAGGTTCAAATCCCGGATGAACCTTATATATCAAAAATGTTTTATTTTTTATAATTATCAATTTAATGTATTACATATGTGTGATTTGATGTTTTATAAACTTTTGGTATGTTTTGAATGCATTTTAATTGATTTAATCTGTGTTTTAGATGCATATGTTTTTGCTTAGTAAAAGTGGGCGTTTTCACAGGAAGCCCTGTGGTGGGAGGGCGGGATACAAGCAGTATGACACTATCTTGTGTGTATATATATCCTTGATTGTTTTAAGATCTTGATGCCCTGATGAAGTGGCGTATGAGCCATGAAACACGTGTAGGCATAAATAAACAGAGTGTGTGACTAACTCTGTGTTTATCTCTGTGGTCAGCGCGGCATTTCAGCCCAGCTCTTTTCACCCTTATCTGGATTCTACATTGTTCAGCTGGGAGCATGCAGCGACCTACTGTGTGCTTTTATTGTAGTTGTGACACTCCCAACTACATCAGGTGAGTTTAACCATGTGGGGTCTGAGGGACCTGACTAATAGAGTTACTACTCTATGTGCGCTTCCTTTCTCTTTTAATTTACAATCCATACCTTGTAAGATTACTTCATACATGCCAATGTTAATAAAGTGTTGCACCATCTGACAAGTTAAGGGTTCTATGTTTTTATTTTGTTAAGATCAGCATTAAAGGGGAACTCCTGTGAGAGGAAACTTTTTAGTACAGTCCCTGCCCTCCTACATGATGAAGCAGAGTCGTACACTGCAGTTCTAGGATCTGTAGATCTCTTATAAATTGATAAAATCATATCTGCTCCTTTAGTCTGGCCCCCACCTCAGGGAGCCTAAATATCTGCATGCCCCCTGCCACACCCCCTCACTAAACAGAATTGTGAAGGGGTGTGAATGCAGGGTGATCCTGCAGCTCCAGCATCTACACCCCTGCCACACCTCCTGCCATGCCCCTGACACACCTCCTGCCACATCCCTGACACACCTCCTGCCACACCCGACACACTTCCTGCCATTCCCCTGCTACACCTCCTGCCACACCTCCTGCCACTCCCCTGACACACCTCCTGCCATGCCCCTGAACACCTCCTGACATGCCCCTGACACACCTCCTGCCACACTTCCTGCCATTCCCCTGACACACCTCCTGCCATTCCCCTGACACACCTCCTGCCATTCCCCTGACACACCTCCTGCCACACCCCTGACACACCTCCTGCCATTATCCTGACACACCTCCTGACACACCCCTGACACACCTCCTGCCATGCCCCTGACAGACCTCCTGCCATGCCCCTGACAGACCTCCTGCCATGCCCCTGACAGACCTCCTGCCATGCCCCTGACACACCTCCTGCCACGCCCCTGACACACCTCCTGCCATGCCCCTGACACACATCCTGCCATGCCCCTGACAGACCTCCTGCCATGCCCCTGACAGACCTCCTGCCATGCCCCTGACAGACCTCCTGCCATGCCCCTGACACACCTCCTGCCACGCCCCTGACACACCTCCTGCCATGCCCCTGACACACATCCTGCCATGCCCCTGACACACCTCCTGCCATGCCCTGACACACCTCCTGACACACCTCCTGCCATACCCCTGACACACCTACTGCCATGCCTCCTGCCATTCCTCCTGCCATGCCCCTGACACACCTTCTGACACACCTCCTGCTTTTTGCTCTTCCATGAAGCTGCCAGCTGTAGATTCTGGGTTCCCTGAGGTGGGGGCCAGAGCTGAGGAGCAGGTATGATTTTATTGATTTATAAGAGATCTATAGATCCTAGAATTGCAGTGTACAGATCTGCTTCATCATGTAGGAGGGCAGGGACTGTACTAAAAAGCTTCCTCTCACTGGAGTTCCCCTTTAATGCTAATCCTAACAAAATAAAAACATCCCCTGGTGGGTCTGGCGATGTATTTCTGTACCTATGGTGGTTCTAGTGATATATTTCTATACTGATGAGGGTTGAGATTCTGTGTTTCTGTACCTTTGGTGGGTCTGGTGATGTATTTCTGTACTTATGGTGGTTCTAGTGATATATTTCTATACTGACAAGGGTTGAGATGCTGTGTTTCTGTACCTTTGGTGGGTCTGGTGATGTATTTCTGTACCTATGGTGGTTCTAGTGATATATTTCTATACTGACAAGGGTTGAGATGCTGTGTTTCTGTACCTTTGGTGGGTCTGGTGATGTATTTCTGTACCTATGGTGGTTCTAGTGATATATTTCTATACTGACAAGGGTTGAGATGCTGTGTTTCTGTACCTTTGGTGGGTCTGGCGATGTATTTCTGTACCTATGGTGGTTCTAGTGATATATTTCTATACTGATGAGGGTTGAGATTCTGTGTTTCTGTACCTTTGGTGGGTCTGGCGATGTATTTCTGTACCTATGGTGGTTCTAGTAATATATTTCTATACTGATGAGGGTTGAGATGCTGTGTTTCTGTACCTTTGGTGGGTCTGGTGATGTATTTCTGTAGGTATGGTGGTTCTAGTGATATATTTCTATACTGACAAGGGTTGAGATGCTGTGTTTCTGTACCTTTGGTGGGTCTGGTGATGTATTTCTGTACTTATGGTGGTTCTAGTGATATATTTCTATACTGATGAGGGTTGAGATGCTGTGTTTCTGTACCTTTGGTGGGTCTGGCGATGTATTTCTGTACCTATGGTGGTTCTAGTGATATATTTCTATACTGATGAGGGTTGAGATTCTGTGTTTCTGTACCTTTGGTGGGTCTGGCGATGTATTTCTGTACCTATGGTGGTTCTAGTGATATATTTCTATACTGATGAGGGTTGAGATGCTGTGTTTCTGTACCTTTGGTGGGTCTGGTGATGTATTTCTGTAGTTATGGTGGTTCTAGTGATATATTTCTATACTAATGAGGGTTGAGATGCTGTGTTTCTGTACCTTTGGTGGGTCTGGTGATGTATTTCTGTACTTATGGTGGTTCTAGTGATATATTTCTATACTGATGAGGGTTGAGATTCTGTGTTTCTGTACCTTTGGTGGGTCTGGCGATGTATTTCTGTACCTATGGTGGTTCTAGTGATATATTTCTATACTGAAAACTCATCTATTCCAACAAGCCTACAACCTATGATGAGACCCAGCGCCGCTCCACCAACCGCTTGGCGCTTCCCCCTATCGTGTCCTCCCCACCCCTGTAGACTGTGAGCCCTCGTGGACAGGATCCTCTCCCTTCGTGTATCAGCAAGCATTGACTGCGCATATGTACTGTACCTGTCCTTGTTACCCCCACTCCTTATGTAAAGCGCCATGGAAACAATGGCGCTATATAAATAAATAATAATAATAATAATAATAATATACTGATGAGGGTTGAGATGCTGTGTTTCTGTACCTTTGGTGAGTCTGGTGATGTATTTCTGTACCTATAGTGGTTCTAGTAATATATTTCTAAACTGATGAGGGTTGAGATTCTGCTTCTGTACCTTTGGTGGGTCTGGTGATGTATTTCTGTACCTATGGTGGTTCTAGTGATATATTTCTATACTGATGAGGGTTGAGATGCTGTGTTTCTGTACCTTTGGTGGGTCTGGTGATGTATTTCTGTAGTTATGGTGGTTTTAGTGATATATTTCTATACTAATGAGGGTTGAGATGCTGTGTTTCTGTACCTTTGTGGGTCTGGTGATGTATTTCTGTACTTATGGTTGTTCTAGTGATATATTTCTATACTGATGAGGGTTGAGATGCTGGGTTTCTGTACCTTTGGTGGGTCTGGTGATGTATTTCTGTACTTATGGTGGTTCTAGTGATATATTTCTATACTGATGAGGGCTGAGATGCTGGTTTCTGTACCTTTGGTGGGTCTGGTGATGTATTTATGTACCTATTGGTGGTTCTAGTGATATATTTCTATACTGACAAGGGTTGAGATGCTGTGTTTCTGTACCTTTGGTGGGTCTGGTGATGTATTTCTGTACTTATGGTGGTTCTAGTGATATATTTCTATACTGACAAGGGTTGAGATGCTGTTTTCTGTACCTTTGGTAGGTCTGGCGATGTATTTCTGTACCTATGGTGGTTCTAGTGATATATTTCTATACTGAAAACTCATCTATTCCAACAAGCTACAACCTATGATGAGACCCAGCGCCGCTCCATCCAAACCGCTTGGCGCTTCCCCTATACTGTCTCCCACCCCTGTAGACTGTGATCCCTCGTGGACAGATCCTCTCCCTTCGTGTATCAGCAAGCATTGACTGCTCATATGTACTGTACCTGTCCTTGTTACCCCCACTCCTTATGTAAAGCGCCATGGAAACAATGGCGCTATATAAATAAATAATAATAATATACTGATGAGGGTTGAGATGCTGTGTTTCTGTACCTTTGGTGAGTCTGGTGATGTATTTCTGTACCTATAGTGGTTCTAGTAATATATTTCTAAACTGATGAGGGTTGAGATTCTGCTTCTGTACCTTTGGTGGGTCTGGTGATGTATTTCTGTACCTATGGTGTTCTAGTGATATATTTCTATACTGATGAGGGTTGAGATGCTGTGTTTCTGTACCTTTGGTGGGTCTGGTGATGTATTTCTGTAGTTATGGTGGTTTTAGTGATATATTTCTATACTAATGAGGGTTGAGATGCTGTGTTTCTGTACCTTTGGTGGGTCTGGTGATGTATTTCTGTACTTATGGTTTGTTCTAGTGATATATTTCTATACTGATGAGGGTTGAGATGCTGGGTTTCTGTACCTTTGGTGGGGTCTGGTGATGTATTTCTGTACTTATGGTGGTTCTAGTGATATATTTCTATACTGAATGAGGGTTGAGATGCTGGTTTCTGTACCTTTGGTGGGTCTGGTGATGTATTTATGTACCTATGGTGGTTCTAGTGATATATTTCTATACTGACAAGGGTTGAGATGCTGTGTTTTCTGTACCTTTGGTGGGTCTGGTGATGTATTTCTGTACTTATGGTGGTTCTAGTGATATATTTCTATACTGACAAGGGTTGAGATGCTGTGTTTCTGTACCTTTGGTAGGTCTGGCGATGTATTTCTGTACCTATGGTGGTTCTAGTGATATATTTCTATACTGAAAACTCATCTATTCCAACAAGCCTACAACCTATGATGAGACCCAGCGCCGCTCCACCAACCGCTTGGCACTTCCCCCTATCGTGTCCTCCCCACCCCTGTAGACTGTGAGCCCTCGTGGACAGGATCCTCTCCCTTCGTGTATCAGCAAGCATTGACTGCTCATATGTACTGTACCTGTCCTTGTTACCCCCACTCCTTATGTAAAGCGCCATGGAAACAATGGCGCTATATAAATAAATAATAATAATAATAATATACTGATGAGGGTTGAGATGCTGTGTTTCTGTACCTTTGGTGAGTCTGGTGATGTATTTCTGTACCTATAGTGGTTCTAGTAATATATATTCTAAACTGATGAGGTTGAGATTCTGCTTCTGTACCTTTGGTGGGTCTGGTGATGTATTTCTGTACCTATGGTGGTTCTAGTGATATATTTCTATACTGATGAGGGTTGAGATGCTGTGTTTCTGTACCTTTGGTGGGTCTGGTGATGTATTTCTGTAGTTATGGTGGTTTTAGTGATATATTTCTATACTAATGAGGGTTGAGATGCTGTTTTCTGTACCTTTGGTGGGTCTGGTGATGTATTTCTGTACTTATGGTTGTTCTAGTGATATATTCTATACTGATGAGGGTTGAGATGCTGGGTTTCTGTACCTTTGGTGGGTCTGGTGATGTATTTCTGTACTTATGGTGGTTCTAGTGATATATTTCTATACTGATGAGGGTTGAGATGCTGGGTTTCTGTACCTTTGGTGGGTCTGGTGATGTATTTCTGTACCTATGGTGGTTCTAGTGATATATTTCTATACTGATGAGGGTTGAGATGCTGTGTTTCTGTACCTTTGGTGGGTCTGGTGATGTATTTCTGTAGTTATGGTGGTTTTAGTGATATATTTCTATACTAATGAGGGTTGAGATGCTGTGTTTCTGTACCTTTGGTGGGTCTGGTGATGTATTTCTGTACTTATGGTTGTTCTAGTGATATATTTCTATACTGATGAGGGTTGAGATGCTGGGTTTCTGTACCTTTGGTGGGTCTGGTGATGTATTTCTGTACTTATGGTGGTTCTAGTGATATATTTCTATACTGATGAGGGTTGAGATGCTGGGTTTCTGTACCTTTGGTGGGTCTGGTGATGTATTTATGTACCTATGGTGGTTCTAGTGATATATTTCTATACTGACAAGGGTTGAGATGCTGTGTTTCTGTACCTTTGGTGGGTCTGGTGATGTATTTCTGTACTTATGGTGGTTCTAGTGATATATTTCTATACTGACAAGGGTTGAGATGCTGTGTTTCTGTACCTTTGGTAGGTCTGGCGATGTATTTCTGTACCTATGGTGGTTCTAGTGATATATTTCTATACTGAAAACTCATCTATTCCAACAAGCCTACAACCTATGATGAGACCCAGCGCCGCTCCACCAACCGCTTGGCGCTTCCCCCTATCGTGTCCTCCCCACCCCTGTAGACTGTGAGCCCTCGTGGACAGGATCCTCTCCCTTCGTGTATCAGCAAGCATTGACTGCTCATATGTACTGTACCTGTCCTTGTTACCCCCACTCCTTATGTAAAGCGCCATGGAAACAATGGCGCTATATAAATAAATAATAATAATAATAATATACTGATGAGGGTTGAGATGCTGTGTTTCTGTACCTTTGGTGAGTCTGGTGATGTATTTCTGTACCTATAGTGGTTCTAGTAATATATTTCTAAACTGATGAGGGTTGAGATTCTGCTTCTGTACCTTTGGTGGGTCTGGTGATGTATTTCTGTACCTATGGTGGTTCTAGTGATATATTTCTATACTGATGAGGGTTGAGATGCTGTGTTTCTGTACCTTTGGTGGGTCTGGTGATGTATTTCTGTAGTTATGGTGGTTTTAGTGATATATTTCTATACTAATGAAGGTTGAGATGCTGTGTTTCTGTACCTTTGGTGGGTCTGGTGATGTATTTCTGTACTTATGGTTGTTCTAGTGATATATTTCTATACTGATGAGGGTTGAGATGCTGGGTTTCTGTACCTTTGGTGGGTCTGGTGATGTATTTCTGTACTTATGGTGGTTCTAGTGATATATTTCTATACTGATGAGGGTTGAGATGCTGGGTTTCTGTACCTTTGGTGGGTCTGGTGATGTATTTATGTACCTATGGTGGTTCTAGTGATATATTTCTATACTGACAAGGGTTGAGATGCTGTGTTTCTGTACCTTTGGTGGGTCTGGTGATGTATTTCTGTACTTATGGTGGTTCTAGTGATATATTTCTATACTGATGAGGGTTGGGATGCTGTGTTTCTGTACCTTTGGTGGGTCTGGTGATGTATTTCTGTACCTATAGTGGTTCTAGTGATATATTTCTAAACTGATGAGGGTTGAGATTCTGCTTCTGTACCTTTGGTGGGTCTGGTGATGTATTTCTGTACCTATGGTGGTTCTAGTGATATATTTCTATACTGATGAGGGTTGAGATTCTGTGTTTCTGTACCTTTGGTGGGTCTGGTGATGTATTTCAGTACCTATGGTGGTTCTAGTGATATATTTCTATACTGATGAGGGTTGAGATGCTGTGTTTCTGTACCTTTGGTGGGTCTGGTGATGTATGTCTGTACTTATGGTGGTTCTAGTGATATATTTCTATACTAATGAGGGTTGAGATGCTGTGTTTCTGTACCTTTGGTGGGTCTGGTGATGTATTTCTGTACTTATGGTGGTTCTAGTGATATATTTCTATACTGATGAGGGTTGAGATGCTGTGTTTCTGTACCTTTGGTGGGTCTGGTGATGTATTTCTGTATCTATGTTGGTTCTAATGATGTATTTCTATACTGACAAGGGTTGACATTGTGTGTTTCTGTAATTCTGGGGTGGTCTACTGACGTATTCTTGTGCTGCTAATTGTTCTGATGTCCATACTTGGAAGAAAAGACAGCACTCACCAAGTTACATAAAAAACAATCCTTTATTCATCCATAACGGATCAGTAGAAGCACCGGTCAGACACAAAACAGCTGTCATTCACACTGTGTGTGCCCACATCGTGTTTGCAACCTGCCTGTCTTTAACAATGGATGATTAAAGGATCATTTTTATACAACTTGATGATTGCTGCATTTCTTCTTTGTATGGACATCGCTAAATATTGAATTGTGTTGGATTGTGCACCAGTGTTATAGTGGCAGGGATTTACTCCTCCAAGTTTTCAGGTTAAAACCTGATTTAATGACCTCGATTATATTCCCGTAGTGCCTAAACCCCATTCTCTCTCTTTTGATATGTTAATTGTTCTGATCCTGTACACATGTAATAATCCATACCTTGTAAGCTTACTTCATACATGGCTATGTTAATAAAGTGTTGCGCCATCTGACAAGTTAAGGGCTCTATGTTTTTATTTGTTAGGAACATTAAAGGGGTTGTACAAAGTTTGTGATGAGTTTGTAGTCACTCTATGTGTCACTCTATGTGACTGCAGACTTCTCACAGAGCGCACACTCCACGCTATCAGGATTCTCTGGTGCCGACGGTGAGGGTGGGAGGTCACTAAATCAGAAGTATGCAATATACATACATGCAGTAACCTGCTGATTAGACAGGTGAGGCCTTGATCAATCAAAATTAATTGAGCAACGCCGGACGCGTTGTCAGAATATACCCAGAAGTGTATAAATCACATACCTGTGTTCATGTGACCGTCCAATCTTGTCACTGGCACAAGAGAATCCTGACAGTGTGCAGTGCACGAGCTGTGAGAATTCAGAGGACTACAGACTCATCTCACACCTCGATAAGCCCTTTAATTTTAAAATTAAGTCCTATAGCCCAATCCCAACAATGTGTAATATACTCACTGCCAGGATTCAGCTCTTGCTGGTTCCAGCAGTAATCACATAGCCACTCCACTCATATGCAATTTTCATATTATATCATATATTACGATGACAGCTTTTCTTCCTGGTTATCTATTTTCCACTGAACATTGAAAAAATCAGGTAGAACAGCTCGTCAGCTCACGACTGTAAATATGCAAATCGCACATGACTGATTGGTCACATGATGACTACTCAGACCGCTTGAGGGGAGGGACAAGCTGAATTCTTTCCCCGGGTGCCAAAAAACCGAGATACACCTCTGGGTTTGTTACAAAACTCGATACTGAAGCACTTCTGGACATTGTATAAGGCCTCATTCACACATCAGTATTTGCCAAAATCAGGAGTGTCTCTGAAACACAGAAAAAGTGTGACTTTCCATGATCGTTTTGTGTGTCAGCTCCACTCCTGGCTTTGGCGCATTCACTGATGGACAATACTGATGTGTGAATGATCTTTAAATTGAGTAGACCAGACTGGTGAGCTCACCTTCTTCCTCATCATCCGGGCTGTGTAGGTCTATTGAGTACCAGGGGCCGGGGTGCTGTTCGTCTTCTACAGGTCTTTCTTTGACGTCAGGGCGTTCCTGTGGAAGGTGAGGAGAACTCAGTGTTTTTATTTTATTTTTTTCAAAGAATCTGCAGGCGGGGCACTAGGGTATTTCAAAAGCGAATCACCCCTTTTATATAACTTAACCCCTTCATGACCTAGGGAGTAATAGTACACCCTTGGCCGTGTCCCTTCCTCTCATGTGAGCTCACGCGTTGAGCTCGCATCATCCCCCACACGGCAGGTGATGAGCTTAGATGTGCAGTGAACAGCAACGATGAGATCAGCGATCCGATCAGTGCTCTTAGGCCCTTGGATCGCGCTGTCAATCACTGACAGCTCGATCCAAAGCACCGCAGCGGGGATCGCCTTGATGCGTTGCCGGTAGCTGTCATGACTCGCTTGCTGTGGATGCCTGGTGAGCACCTGTATCCACAGAAAGTGATTGTTTCTCCTGTTCACAGATGTGCATCAGCATGGCTGAGAACAGGAGAAGCAATCAGACTGTGCAGTGCTGAGGCCTCCTAGGGGCCAAGTAAAATAAAGTAAAAAAATGTTTTAAAAAATATGGAAAAAAAAAATCCATAAAAATTCAAATCACACCCCCTTTCTTCCTCAGTGAAAATAAAAGTATTAAATCCACATATTTGGTATCGCCGCGTTCTGACATGCCCGACCTATCAAAAGATAAAATCAATTAATCAGATCTGTAAACTGCGGAATGGAAAAAAAGTCCAAATGCCAAAATTACCTTGTTTTGGTCGATGCAACATTGTAATAAAATGTAATAACAGGCGATCAAAACATCGCATCCACCCAGAAATGATATCATTACAAACGTCAGCTCAAGGCGCAAAAAATAAGCCATCACACAGTCCCAGTTCCCGAAAGATGATAACGCTGCAGGGCGTGGAAAATGGTGCCAAAAACACAATTCCTTTTAATTAAAAACCTCAGAATTTTTTTTCATCACTTAGATACCAGTAAAAGTATACATGTTTGGTATCTACAGACTCGTACCAGCCCAGGGCATCATACCGACACCTTAGTGTTACCATATAGTGAACATGGGGAATAAAAAACACAAAAATAAATGTGTAATTGCTTTTTTTTTTTTGCGATCTCCCCACACTTGGAATTTCTTTCCAGTTTTACAGTACACTATATGGTAAAATGAATGATGTCATTCAAAAGTACAACTCGTCCCGCAAAAAACAAGCCTCATATGTCTATAGTGACGAAAAATTAAAAAGTTACTGCTCTTGGAAGAAGAGGAGGAAAAACAAAAACCGTTCCCGGGGGTGAAGAAGTTACCTTCAGATTGATGTTGATATGTTCTGTCGCGCTCCTTTTGCTGGACCCCCAATGGCGCCAGTCTCTGCCTGAGCAGACTCGCACCTTTGTGGTTAGGGAGACGGCCGTCGGTTTCTGACTTCCTGCGACAGTCACAAGTACTGCAGTCATCATTTCAATGTTTTTGCCTGTGAGAAAACATACCATAAGTTAGAGGGGTAACATTATGCCTTGTTTTACAATTCCTCCCCATAAGACCAGAGACACCTCGGCGAGATGCATGCGCGATACTCACCGCCGGCTCTCTGCATGTGTTTCTATGCAGCTGATGCGCTCCTGTCCAGAGAGCCGGTGCCTATGCCAGGTGAGGTATGCGAGACCAGTGCAGGTATCTCACATGTATCTCACACCTTGTGTCTCCAGCCTTACCCACATTTCGACTGTAAGGAGTCAACACATTCATTTGCATTTGGCGGTTGAGAAACACTTATTTCCAATCATCACTAGGCAATGACTTGTTATGCGGTTTGTTCCCATCTTCATACGTGAAGAATGGCGGATGGAGCTTGTAAAATATTGCACTTTTGCAATTTATTGATTACTAAAATTCACAGCTATTCTTGAGACATTAACACTTTATGTAATTTTGTTGCCTAAGAGACCGACCACCGCTGTCTGGCTTAAGTTGGTGGGCCTAGGAGGTAACTGCGTGTTCCAGTGATTCTGAACAGTACTTGCAAGTTCAATAGAAAAGAGCTTGAAAGCACTGTGTATATAGCATCGGTGGTCAGTCTCCAAGGCAACCAGCTGTAAACAAAGGCAAACAATATCGCAACAACAGCTGCAAATATTAAGCACCAAGTTGCAAAAGTGTATGTGGTTGCAAGCTCTGTCCAACAATATTCACTTGTGGAGATGGGAATAACCCCAATAATTATAAGACTAAAAGATGGACCCCCATTTTAACATTAAAAATAGATTTTTTTTTCCCACTTTCCCTCTTCTAAATTTGGGGTGCATCTCATAGTCCGAAAAATACAGTAACTGTGTCGGCATGTGACCAGTGAAGTACGGCAGGCCTGACTACTAAGGGTCACAATTGTCTCTCTTACCAGGGAGACTTGTGACTGCTTTTGACCCCACTCTCATGTCTGTATTGAGACTTGATGTTAAACATCCTTTTTTCCGTAGAAAAATATTAGAATCTGAGAGTCGTCAGTGGTTGATACCCTTTAATGGCGAACTGAAAAGATGGTAAACATAGCAAGCTTTCGGGACACTGTGGCCCCTTCATCAGGCTGGTAATGACAC
Source organism: Allobates femoralis (assembly GCA_033576535.1). Taxonomy (NCBI): domain Eukaryota; kingdom Metazoa; phylum Chordata; class Amphibia; order Anura; family Aromobatidae; genus Allobates; species Allobates femoralis. The sequence continues at coordinate 93,788,613 of JARQOC010000012.1, read as the reverse complement.
AAATTCTGAAGACACATACATATATACATAAGCAAAAATAAAACAAAAAACCCAGGGTTAGATGATGTAGTAAATACGACAGGTGATGTAACGCAGAGTCAGGCTAAGGAGTGGGAGAGGAGCTGGGAAGGTAAAGTCAAAATTCTAAAAGAGGAACCGATTGTATTATTGTTCTATGATTAGTGGCCTGTGGAGACCTGAAGGTTCCTCAGTAAGTGTAGAAAGCCATAAATCGGTGCGAGACAGTTCACATAGGAAGTGTCAAAAGTTCATTGTCCTCTAACTTGAGTCTGTTGGAAGATGTGATATCCCCAAATGCCCTTTCATTTTATATAAAAACGCATTAATCCATGTGAGACATTTAATCCTGATTTGAATGTGTGAAAGGTCGTTATCAATTTATATTCTTTTTTCCTTAGGCAGTGGAAGAGCTGCAGGCAAGCTCAATAGGTCTTGCTCAGGTGTGGCCTTCCTGCAATTGCTCTTTCCCCTTTGTATATCCCTCGGTCCCAGCATGCCTTCTGGAGATTGAATTCATACTGGCCAAATGCTTCTGGAGGTGAAGGACGCTTCCTGGAGATTCCTCTGCTGTGAAGTCGTCTGGTGAAGTGACAGCAGACGTGAAGTTGCTGCCTTGTTCCTTGTCTGTCTTCCCTTTCCCTCGTGTCTCCCATAGTGCATGGTTGTGGACTAGTGTTCCCGCCAGCCATTCCCTAGTGAGGGCTAACATCAGGGCCAGTGAGGGCTCCAGGCATCCTGCTCGGCGACGAGTTGAATGAACTCGTATAGGGATGGTAGGGAGATCAGGACACAGTCGCAGGTGAGTGCAGGAGGTCACCTCTCCCCCGTTTCCTATGAGCAGGGTCCTCCACTGTATTTATCCTCCTGGTGTCTCCCTGTCGGTTGTTCTGTGTAACGCACCGGACGTCGTTGGTCCGTGCTCCGCTGTCACACATGGTTGTCGGACATTCCGTTGTCCAGCGTGACACTAAGTTTAGTTGCTGAACCACCAGCGTCTCTGCCATTCACAAGTTGTAGAAGTGTAATTTACCTTTTGGTGTTACTCTGTTGAAGGTCTGGAATTGCGGAGTGAATTTATTCCAGCTTCCAGTGTAGATGTCGCACTTTTCATCTGCACTCTTGGCTTCAAAATCCTAAAATAGAGAAAGATACAGCTGCATTCAGCCCTTTACACATTCTACTTTTTTGTAGGTTTCTATACATTGTCAGTAAAAAAACGCATCAATATCACAAGTCCTTACTTTTATTACCCATTTAACTCATTATTGACATTCCTAGGGTGCAAGTAGGTTGCAGGTATATGGAGCACAGGGGGATAATGGCACAGTCAGGACCTGCCTGTGACAGCTGCGGGTGGAGCTATATTATGTGCCCATTGGCGCCCCCATAATGCAATCATGGGGTACCGATAAGCTGCTATGACAGCAGGGGGTCCGCTGAACACCTCAGTGCCCGTCATGGAGATGGTGACTTTTACTATAGGTAGCAATGCTATGGCATCACTGTGTGTAGTAAAGCCATCAGACGAGCGCAGGTTCAAGTCCTATAAAGGAATTAATAAATGCGAAAAAAGAAAGTTTTAAAAAACCTCTGAACGGTTCGCATCCCCCACCTTTTCCCCAATAAATATAAGGATAACATATAAATTAAAGTGTGGTATAATAAAATATGACTCTGTAAACCGAAAAAAAAAAATGTAAAAATCCACAAAATTGTCACCGCAAAATAGTCTTGTGTCACCACACAAATCCGACTGTGAAATGAAAAGGGGCAACACAAGAAAAATATTTTGTTTTCTAACATTCAATCTTTTTTCCCACTAAAATAATAAAGAAAACAAATGGACAAGTTTGTTATCACTTTACAAAGAGAAGGACAAGGTCCGGCTGCTCACCGAATCCATAAAAACAAACACTTTATTCCAGGTTCTCCATGAAAACATGAAGTGTCAAAGGACCACGCAGGGTCCCCACCTTACACGTTTCAGTTGACCTTTAGTCTTAGGCATAATACAACTAGTACACTAGGAATAAAGAGTTGTAACTGATCACTAACAATAGTGAATGTCACATTCTCCGGTATGTATCACAGGTCATTGATGAATGGGACATTTATCTCGCTGTAACCGCATCCCAAATTCCATCAGTGCATGAACTAATGTGAAACCTAATTTTTATTTGTAAAATACTTGAAATTTTAATTACACCTAGACTCCCTGACAGAAGTTATGTGGTTTATCCATGTTATGTAAATAAAAGCTTATAACCCGACGTTAAATTCATCCATTGGTTGTATAAATTACTCTTCTGAAAGCTGAAACCCTCCGAAATGTGGTTTAGGTTAAGAAAATAAAATTGGCATCAATGCTGAAACATTGATCATTTAATGAACACAGAATGGTCAGGTTTTGGCAAGACAAAAGTTTTGTCGCCTGGTCATATAATGCACCCAATCCTAGTTTACATCCTCACCTGTGCTCAGGAAATGATTGGTTAATTAGTGGGTATGTATAACTCACCAAAACATTGCCAGGTAAATACCCATTGCACCTAGCAGCAGGCTGCCTGCTCCTCTGAGAGGCAACACAGGTGTCTGTATATATATTTTTTATCTGCAGTTTGAGACTGGGCCCTCTGGGGGGCGTCTGTCATTTGTGAGGCATGTAATCAGTGCGGAGCAGCCCGCCTGATCTAATAGCAGGGAGTGACCAATAGGTTGCTCTGACACTATGCATCACATGTACCTGAGTGTCAACTCCCTGACAGCATGGCTGGACACTGGTGCTACAACCGCCACCATCTGTGGGTTGTAGGTGACTGAGCACCGGTATACGGACACCTGTGTTGACTCTCAGAGGAGTTGGCAGCCTGCTGCTAGGTGCAATGGGTATTTACCTGGCAGTTTTTTGGTGGGTTTTCTGATTTTATGTCCTATTTCGGTGAATCTCAAAGTGAGTGTGTATAAAAAGAAACCCAGCACCCAAGACCCTCACTTGAACTGAAACTTGAGCTCTGACAACATGCCCAAAATCCACCCTGCAACCAAAGCCTTGATTATGAAGAGGTTGAAGATCAGATCCACTGCAGAGGCGGCTGGCATCTTTAATGTGTCTCAGCGTCAAGTACAAAGAATTAAAAACAGATTTGAAGAGACTGGAGATGTGTTTGACAAGCTCAGGTCCGGCAGACCCTGCAAGACAACTGCTCAGGAGGAACGTTTGTTGGTTAGAAAATCCAAAGCAAGCCCCTCTTCCACTGCAGCAGAGCTCCAACAGGCCTGGTCACCTCAGGTCCCTGTGTCAACTAGAACCGTTTGTAGGATTCTGTCTCGAAATGGCCTCCATGGTCGAATCAGTGCCCAGAAGCCAGCACTAAACAAAAGGCAAATAAAAAATCGTGTGGCATTTCCAAAGCCCCACAGCCTGCTAAACAGATGGACGCTGGAAAAGTGGCAGAAGGTGGATTTCTCTGATGAATCTTCAGTAGAATTATACCACAGTCGCCACAAATACTGCAGGAGACCTACTGGAGCCCGTATGGATCCAAAATACACCCAGAAAATAGTTACTTTTGGTGGTGGAAAGATCATGGTCTGGGGTTACATTCAGTATGGGGGTGTGTAAAACAATTGCAAGGTGGAAGGTAATATCAATAGCTTAAAATATCAAGAAGTATTTGCTACCTCTTACATTCCAAATCATAAAAGGGGTCAAATTCTGCAGCAGGATGGAGCTCCATCTCATACATCCATCTCTACAATAAAGTTCCTCCAGGCAAAAAATATCAAGGTGCTTAAGGACTGGCCAGCCCAGTCACCAGACATGAACATCATTGAACATGTTTGGGGTGGGATAAAAGAGGAAGCTTGGAAGACAAAACAAAAGAATCAAGATGAACTCTGGGAAGCATGTAAGACTGCATTCTTTGCTATTCCTGATGACTTCATTAATAAATTGTATGAATCATTGTTGAGCCCCATGGATGCAGTCCTTCAAGCTCATGGAAGTCACACAAAATATTAAATATGACTCTAATAGCACCACAACTTCATTCACCAATGTCATGCAACATAGATTTGTATTTTAAGTTAATTATGTGTTTGCATATCACATTACTTTTTGTGGGCGACAAAACTTTTGTCTTGCCAAAATCTGACCATTCTGTGTTCATTAAATGATCAATATTTCAGCATTGATGTCAATTTATTTTCTTAACCTAAACCACATTTGGGAGGGTATCAGATTTCAAAAGAGTAATTTATACAACCAATGGATGAATTTAACATCAGGTTATAAGCTTGTCTTTACATAACATGTGTGAGGCACCGACCGAGTCGGTATGCTGCGACCGGTATGTGCCTCCCTGGGTGCGTCCTCCCGGTCTGCAGGACGTACTCCATCCCGGGTGTTGCATGTGATTCCTCTTCCCTGAGCTGAATGTGTTAAGAAGAAGCAGGAATCCTGGGTGTGCTTCCTTGAGTCTGGAGTGAGATTCTCTCCAGTGCAGAGCCTGATTGAGGAGCTCTGAAGGAAAGTTGAAGTGGTCCCGGGAAGGGATTATCTCCGGTGGGGCTGATAGAGCCTGTCAGCGGTCGGGAGATACACCAAGCGGTGTGAAGTGTGCCGGCTGCGCTCCGGATCTGTGTTTTGGTGACTGTAACCGGACGGAGATCAATAAACCGTGAATTGAGAACTGTCCGTGCCTGGTTCCCTGCCTCCCCGACACCGCTACACCTCACATATGGTGGAGAATGCGGGCATTGCCGGCCCGGTGAGGTGTAGCCGGCACTACCGTTGCCCTCTGTTCCGGTGGGGAAGCGACTTTTTCATGAGGCTAATGAGCGGCTGCTAAGTAAGAGGAGCAGCAGTCATCATTGCGGCCAGTCTCTTGCGTGGTGCCCGGCATCGCATGTCCTGGATTCGGCCGGCTACATTACAACACAAACCAGCAGCCAGCATGGAGGAGGTCCTCAAGCACCTGGTGCTGGCCCAGCAGCAGCAACTGGAAGCTCAGCAGCAGCAGGAGAGGAGGCACCAGGAGCAGATGGCCCTGTTGACCGAGGCTGTGCGGGCCATACCGGGGGATCTGCCTAGAGGACCAGGTGACGACTGCAGCGTCCGGAAAGCGGTAAGACAAGCGCTGCAAAAGATGACCCCGGGGGATGATGTGGAGGCATTCCTGGCTGTGTTTGAGCGGGTGGCTGAACGGGAGAGACTGCCGGTCGCCCAGTGGGCCGAGGTGCTGGCGCCCTATTTGACTGGTGATCCCCAAAAGGCATACATAGACCTGTGTACTGAGGATGCCCTGGACTATGGCGCCCTGAAGGGGGAGATATTGGCACGTACCGGGGTCAATACATATGTGAGGGCCCAACGGGTGAGCCAATGGGCCTACGAGGAAGGCAAACCCGTGCGCTCACAGGCCTATGATTTGTTGCACCTGGTTAAAAAATGGCTGCAGCCTGAAGCCCTGAGTCCGGCTCAGATGGTAGAGCGGGTGGTGGTGGATCGCTTCGTGCGTACGCTGCCCGTCCCCATACAAAAGTGGGTGGGACACAGTGACCCGGGTTCCCTAGACCAGTTGGTGAACGTGGTGGAGCGCCATGTGGCCACACAGGAACTGATCCGGGACACTGGGACAATGCGGGCTACCCGCAAGGCCGCGCCCACCACACCAGACAGTAGGGACCCCCAACCCGGCCCCCGGGCGGGCGAATGCCCGGCTCAGGCCGAAAACGGGCCTCCCCCTGCAGCAAAGCGGCGATCCGGACAGCCGCGGTTCGGCCCCTGGTATAGCGGGGAACCACCCCGATGTAGAAGACGCCGGGAGGTGGGACATATGATGGCGCAGTGTCCCCTCAACGGGGAACCAATGGACTGTGACTATTCCCGGAGGCGGTCCATGTTCGCCCACCTCGTTGGAGAACGGGGCTCGGCCCCCCGGGATACTGAGAATGTACTGTGCCGTGTACGGCTTAACGGTCATGAGGTGACGGCCCTACTGGACTCAGGGAGCAACGTGACCCTCGTGTGTTCCTCCTTGGTCTCCAGGACAAAACCCACCGACCGAAAGGTCAGGGTGATGAGTGTCCATGGGGGTCATCGCAGGTATCCGACGAAGTGTGTCACGTTTGCTACCCCAGCCAGGAGGGTTCAACATGTCGTGGGGGTGGTAAAGGATCTCCCTTATGATGTTGTGCTGGGGAGGGATATGCCCTTGTTCCGGGTATTGTGGAACGAGTATATGGCCCCCCGGATGAAGGACAGACAGGGCCCAGAGCCCGAGAATTCCGCCGCCGGGATACCCATAGGACTTGATGTGACTGATTCCTGGGTGCAGAGACCAGTGCGCTGACTCGCCGTCCGGAGCGGTGCAGCAGTGCCGCGGGCAGACCCCATGTTGCTCATGGGGCCCCAGGCCGCTGTCGTTGATGCCCGTCCGGGGTTTGTGGGAGCCGGGGGTCCGAACGGGTTGGTTGCTCGTGGGGGTCTGGCACCGCTGGTATCCCCGGGTGCCCCTGCTTGGCTCCGCCGGTTCTCCGCGCCGTGACGCGGTCTGCGCGCAGGGACCGGGGTTATGGCCTTGTGTTCAGCCCCATACGCTTGAACATAGGGGGGGGATGTGTGAGGCACCGACCGGGTCGGTATGCTGCGACCGGTATGTGCCTCCCTGGGTGCGTCCTCCCGGTCTGCAGGACGTACTCCATCCCGGGTGTTACATGTGATTCCTCTTCCCTGAGCTGAATGTGTTAAGAGGAAGCAGGAATCCTGGGTGTGCTTCCTTGAGTCTGGAGTGAGATTCTCTCCAGTGCAGACTGGTGACTGTAACCGGACGGAGATCAATAAACCGTGAATTGAGAACTGTCCGTGCCTGGTTCCCTGCCTGCCCGACACCGCTACACCTCACACATGGATAAGTGACATAACTTCTGTCAGGGACTGTAATATGCGTCTGTATAAGGTGTAAAATACATATACAATTCTTGTATTCATTAGGGCAGAAGGCTAATAATCAACACACACTTTTCCAGAGGAGTAATAGATGAATACATACATAAATGAGGATGATGTGTAACACGTGTGATTTCTGGTTTGATAAGGCTTTTTATAGGGAAGCAAACAGCATTATCTAGGGGTATAAAGTGAAGCTAGTGCCTTACAGTCTCTGGGATGCTGAGTGCAATCAGACCTTTACTTCAATGATTACATGTATGATTGCAGAGAAAAGTGTTATCAAACATCAGGAAAACTGTGCAGCAGGGGGACGGAGTGTGCAGCTGAATGTCACTGTGGGGTTGGGTTTCTTTATACTCCCCTGTTTGCACTAAGCCAAACTTCCCCCCCTCCCTCTCTTCTTCTCCTCTCTCCCTGCCTGTCACTATATACCATGCACATTATGTCTGACATTGTGCATGGAGATAGATAGCACAATGTCAGGCTCCTATGTTCCACAGATCATCATTGCCTCCCTCCAGTGTCTCTGGATTCTAGTTCTCATTGAATGGCTGTCTGATCACATGGTCACAGTCTCACAGACAGAAGCAGCAGTGTGAACTAGAATCTGGAGACACAGGAGGGAGGGAATGATGATCTGTGGAACATAGGAGCCTGACATTGTGCATGGAGATAGATAGCACAATGTCAGGCTCCTATGTTCCACAGATCATCATTCCCTCCCATCTGTGTCTCCAGATTCTAGTTCACACTGCTGCTTCTGTCTGTGAGACTGTGACCATGTGATCAGACAGCCATTCAATGAGAACTAGAATCCAGAGACACTGGAGGGAGGCAATGATGATCTGTGGAACATAGGAGCCTGACATTGTGCATGGAGATAGATAGCACAATGTCAGGCTCCTATGTTCCACAGATCATCATTCCCTCCCTCCTGTGTCTCCAGATTCTAGTTCACACTGCTTCTTCTGTCTGTGAGACTGTGACCATGTGATCAAATAGCCAGAGAACATTCAATGAGAACTAGAATCCGGAGACACAGGAGGGAGGGAGGGAGGGATGATCTGGAGCACATAGGAGCCTAACATTGTGCTATCTATCTCCATGCACAATGTCAGGTGTAATGTGCCTGGATATATAGTGACAGGGAAAGAGGGTGAGAGATAGAGGGAGGGGGGAGAGTGCTTGGCTTAGAGCAAACAGGGAAGTAATTAAAGAAACCCAGCCCGCCATAGTGACCTTCTGCCGCAACTATCCAAATATGCTGCACAGATTTTCCGATGTTTGACACTTTTCTCCGCAATCATACATGGAATCATTGAAGTAAAGGTCTGATTGCATTGATTATCCCAGAGCCTGTAAGGCACCGGCTTCACTTTATATCCCTAAAACCTGTTGGTTGGTTCCCTTTAAGGGGGAGGTTTACTATTTGTATCATGCCTAAGACTAAGGCACAACTGAAATGCATAAGGCAGGGATCCTGCATGGATCTAACACAATTAACCCCTTCACAACCAAGGACGTAATAGTACATCCTTGGTCATGTCCCGCCCCCTGGGCTTTGAATGTAAACCATGGAGGTCCTGTGATTGCATCACATGACCTCCAATCACGGCGGGGAACAGTGTGATCCCCGCCATGGGGCATTAGATAGCGCTGTCAGTGAGTGATTGATAGCGCAATCCAAAGGGTTAACACTACTGACCTAATTGCTGATCCGATCAGTAGTGTTAGCTTCACATCTCAGCTGATGAGATCAGCTGAGATGTGTCGGATAGGATACAAGCTTAGAGCGTGAGCTTGCATCCTACCCCACACATCTCAGCTGATCCAATGCCCCGCAGCAGGAATTACACTTTTCCCCCTGTGATCGGAGATTCTGTGATGTGATCACAGGACCTCCATGGTTTACCTTCACAGCTCGGGGTCCTGTAATGACCCCGGAAGTTGTCCTGATTCATTTCCTGCCGGTAATGACCCAGTGATGTCACCAGCAAAAAGTGATCACAGCTCATCTGAAGACACGAGAAGCGATCAGACTGTGCAGCACTGAGGCTCTCTAGTGGGCCATGCAAAATAAAGAAAAAAATAAAGTTTTTCTAAATGTGAAAAAAAAATACCCTAAAAGTTGAAATTGCTCCCTTTTTGCCCCATTGAAAATAAAACTATTAAAAATGTATAAATATACACACATCTGGTATCACCGCGTTCAGAAATGCCCGATCCATTAAAACATAAAATCAATTATTCAGATCTGTAAACTGCGTAATGGAAAAAAAATGGCCAAGAGCCAAAATTGTGGGGGGGGTTTTTTGTCACCAAAACCATGCGATAAAATGCAATAACAGGTGATCAAAACATTGCATCTACCCAGAAATGGTATCAATAGAAACGTCAACTCAAGACACAAACAATAAGCTGTCACCCAGCCCCAGACCCCGAAAAATGAGAACGCTACGGGGTGCGGAAAATGGCAACAAAAGTGCAATTCTTTTTCTTTAAAAACGTCTGAATTTTTTTTCACCACTTAGATAACAATAAAAGTAACATGTTTGGTATCTATGAACTCGTACCAACCTGAGGCATCATACCGACACATCAGTGTTGCCATATAGTACTGACCCGAGGCATCATAATGACATGTCAGTGTTGCCATATAGTACTGACCCGAGGCATCATACTGACACGTCAGTGTTACCATATAGTACTGACCCGAGACATCATACCGACACGTCAGTGTTACCATATAGTACTGACCCCAGACATCATACCGACACCTCAGTGTTACCATATAATACTGACCCGAGGCATCATACCGACACCTCAGTGTTGCCATATAGTACTGACCCAAGACATCATACCGACACGTCAGTGTTACCATATAGTACTAACCTGAGGCATCATACCGACACCTCAGTGTTACCATATAGTACTGACCCGAGGTATAATACCGACACGTCAGTGTTACCATATAATACTGACCCGAGGCATCATACTGACACCTCAGTGTTGCCATATAGTACTAACCTGAGACATCATACCGACACCTCAGTGTTACCATATAGTACTGACCCGAGGTATAATACCGACACGTCAGTGTTACCATATAATACTGACCCGAGGCATCATACTGACACCTCAGTGTTGCCATATAGTACTGACCCCAGACATCATACCGACATGTCAGTGTTACCATATAGTACTGACCCGAGATATCACACCGACACGTCAGTGTTACCATATAGTACTGACCCGAGGCATCATACTGACACGTCAGTGTTACCATATAGTACTGACCCGAGACATCATACCGACACGTCAGTGTTACCATATAGTACTGACCTGAGGCATCATACTGACACCTCAGAGTTGCCATATAGTACTGACCCCAGACATCATAATGACATATCAGTTTTACCATATAGTGAACATGTTGAATAAAAAACCTGAAAAACAAATGTGTAATTGCACTTCTTTTTGCATTTTCACCACACTTGGAATTTTCATTCCTGCTTTTCAGAACAGTGTATGGTAAAATGTATTATTTCATTGAAAAGTACAACTTGTCCCACAAAAAATAAACCCTCATATGTCATATGTCATATTGATGGAAAAATAAAAAGTTATGGCTCTTGGAAGAAGGAGAGAAAAAACGAAAACAGAAAAACAGAAAATCTCCCTGGGGTGAAGGGGTTAATGTTTGGAAAAGTTATAGCTCCTGGAAGAAGGGAGGAAAAGTCGAAAACGCAAAAAATGGAACTAGGAAGGATTAATACAGTTAGGTCCATATATATTTGAACACTGACACCAATTTAGTTTTTTATACCTGTTTACTGAAACCTATTTAAGTTATAGTTATATAATGGACATAAAGGCCAGACTTTCAGCTTTCATTTCAGGGTAGCCACATTAACATTGGATGAAGGGTTTAGGAGTGCCACCCTGGTTCTAAAGGGACCAAAAGTATTTGGACTTTGACTCAAAGGCTGCTTCATGAATAGGTGTGGACAATTCCTTCGTAATTTCATTCTCAATTAGGCACATAAAAGGTCTGGAGCTGATTTGAGGTGTGGTGTTTGCATTTTGAAGATTTTGCTAAGAAGTAAACATGGTCAAAGGTGCTCTCCATGCCGGTGAAACAAGCCATCCTTCATCTGTGAAAACAGAAAACCTCATCCGAGACATTGCTACAATATTGGAAGTGGCAAAATCTGCAGGACAGGAGCAGCCGAATGACTTCTGGGATTTTCAGAGACACTGTGTGCTCAAATCCAGCCAAACTGATTGGTTAGCGTTTCATAATATAAAGCCAAAGCAACCCAGGAGTTTAATAAAGCAGCGACGTGGAATATTCTTGAATGGCCAAGTCAGCCTCCTGATCTCAACCCAATGGAGGCGCCTTCCACTTGTTAAAGGGGAACTCCGTGGAGAGAGAACTTTTTTTGTACTGTCCCTGTCTTCCTACATCATGATGCTGGACACTACAGTTTTAAATCCATAGATTGTGTATACATCAATAAAATCATATCTGCTCCTCAGCTCTCACCTTCCCCTGAGGGGACCAAGACATTCAAGCTTATGCTGCAGCAGAGATCAGGAGGTGTGTTGGGGGCGTGAACCCTGGGAGCTCCAGGATCATCTTTTATTCCCGCCCCCTCACATTTCTGTATGAGCAGGAGGCATGTCATTCGTGGGCGTGACAATGGGGCATGGCTGCCGGCCCCATGGTCACACTACAATCCTGCCCCTGATATACCATCCTATCTAATGTAACAGGGGTATTCTCGCTTCAAATAGCATCATGTCACCAAGCAGATATAAATACATACTGTGATGTTTTGCTGTACAATGATATGATGGTGCATAATGTGTACTGCCATGTATCAGGCTAGGAGCAGAGGCAAAGCACTGCATTGGTTTATTCAGCACTCCCGTCACCCATATCAACTTGGTAGATTCCTGTCCCCTGAAACTTTCTATAGATTGTCACTATCTCCACAGTCATAGCAAAGCATCCAGACGTCTCTGCAGCATCTGTTACACAAGGGATAAACCCCAAAGTTCCTTTATTCCTTTATCTGTTCCTTACACTGTGCACCAACCATAGATGGGCTTAAAAATATCTATGTATCTATCCATTATCCATCTCTCACATGTCTGTGTATTTATCTATCATCTATAAATCTGTCTATCCTATATCTTATGTATTTACTGCTTGAGGAAGATTCATCAGTCATGGACCAATAAAAGAGAAGTATATGGACATGAATGCGGAGTGCTGCCTACTTTTTATAGTTTATCTATATATCTATCTCCATCTTTCTATCTATAGGGTTTGTCTGGATCTCATTTTAGAGAAACTAAGGTGGAACTCTTAAATTCAATCTAGAAATGTTGTATGACTACTGTCATTAAGTGAGTAAGGGCTGATCAGCTCCTTTTGGGCCTGACCAAAAAATTCACTACACAATACAGAATGGCCACGCCCCCTGCCCATACAGAAGTATGAAGGGGAGGGATGTAAGATGATCCTGGAGCCTCCAGGGTCCATATCCCTTAAGGGCCCAGTTACACACACAGATAATTGTGCAGAGATTGTTCGCAGATCTCTGGTTGCAGTGAAATCATGGACACATTGTTACATTTGTACACGGTCACAAAATAGAACAATGTGTCCATGATTTCACTGCGAACAATCTCTGCACAATTATCTGTGTGTGTGACCCGCCCTTTACACACCTCCTGTCACTGCTGCTGCATGAGGGAGGGGTGAGAGCTGAGTAGCAGATATGATTTTATTGCTTTATACGTAATCTTTAGATTCTAGAACTGTAGTGCCACCTCTGCTTCATCATGTAGGAGGGCAGGGACTGTATTACAATGTTTTCTCTCCCTGGAGTTCCCCTTTAAAGACTGAACTTCAGACAGAAAAACAACAAACAACCAGCAACTGAAAACCACAGTTGGCCTGACAGCGTCTGGTGATGTCCATGAGCTCAAGACTTCAGGATGTCATTGCCAACAAAGGGTTTTCATCCAAGTATTAGAAATTAACATTTTATTTACAATTATTTAATTTGTCCAATTACTTTTCAGCCCCTGAAATGAAGGGATTGAGCATAAAAAACGCTTTAATTGCTGAAGTCTGCCTGTGTCTGCTCTGCCGCTGTCCATGGTGCTGAAGTCTGCCTGTGTCTGCTCTGTCGCTGTCCATGGTGCTGAAGTCTGCCTGTCTGCTCTGTTGCTGTCCATGGTGCTGAAGTCTCCCTGTGTCTGCTCTGCTGCTGTCCATGGTGCTGAATTCACAGCCTGTGCTTGAAATACTGCTGTCCATGGTGCTGAAGTTTGGATGGCAGGATTTCTGAGCATGCTCAGTGCTTAAAATCAGATCAGGGAAACGATCTGTTTTTTTACCGGATCCGGCACCATAGACTTCCATTATATGGTAACCGGATTGCGCCGGATCTGGTTCTGTCCGGTTTTGTCTGATTTTTGCACCGGAGACAAAAACGCTGCAGGCTCCGGTTTTGGAGACAGTGAAAAACTGGACAAAACCGGATCAGGAACAGAATACACAAAACCTGAAGGCCAAATATGACCAATCCGGCACCATAGGGATACATGGGAGGCAAAACCGGATCAGGTTCTGTCTGGTTCAACCTGGACAGAACCTGACGCCAAAAACCGTGGTGTGAAGCCGCCCGTAAAGCTGAAAGTCTGAACTTAAACTGAATAGTTTTGTTCAAAATCCATTGTGGTAATGAACTGAACCTAACTGTATCTGAAGAGAAGATGTCTCTTTAGGACCCACCCTGCAGCCGCGGCTCTGGTGGGCTCCAGCCATCAATGTATTATTGGTTAACCCTTCACTTACCAGTTCTAACTTGCATGAGTCGTTCTCGTCATCCTCGTTATAGCTAATGCAGAGGCAACACCTAGAAGAAAGGCAGACAAGAGTCAGGAAGAATTAGGAACGGGCAGATCAGGGATCAGCATCCTGCAGAGCTCCAGCTGTGGGAGAACTACAACTCCCAGCATGCATTCATAGTCACAGGCTGACATGCAATAGACAGGGCGTGTAAGGAGTTAAGTCCCAAAACAGCGCAGGAGGTTGCAGATTCCCAAAATAGTCACCGTGTCCTCGGTTTCTATAGAAATGAAACTAAAAAAGGTAAAACTTAAAGAAAAAACATCAATTAAAAAGTAACGATGTTATTGAAGCCTTCATATACGCAGGGAACTTCCCTGCCAGCTCCCGTCCATATACTCGATAAGGCAGAGGAGGGCAAATGGTGAGAGACCACGACTGCTCCGCATCAGAGTGGACATGTAATGTAGTCAGAAAAATGAGATCATTAGCAAGATATACCGGATTTTTCGCTTTATAAGACGCACCGGACTATAAGACGCACCTCCAAATTTGGTGAAGGAGAGGAGAAAAAAATAATTTTTAATGTTAACTGGGATCCGTCTTATAATGCCAGTATCCGTCTTACAAATCATATAAGGTATATGTCCCTCATAGCACCCTCATCCTGGTACATGGTCCCTCATCCTGGGATATAGCCCCCCCATCCTAGATATGGCCCCCTTAATCTGGATATAGCCCCCTTCTGCTGGCACACATCACCCAGTGATGACACACGTCCCCCAGTGATGGCACACGTCCCCCAGTGATGACACACGTCCCCCAGTGATGGCACACGTCCCCCAGTGATGACACACGTCCCCCAGTCATGGCACACGTCCTCCAGTCATGGCACACGTCCCCCAGTCATGGCACATGGCCCCCAGTCATGGCACACGTCCCCCAGTCATGGCACATGTCCCCCAGTGATGGCACACGATCCCCAGTGATGGCACATGGTCCCCAGTGATGGCACACGGTCCCCAGTGAAGGCACATGGTCCCCAGTGAAGGCACACGGTCCCCAGTGATGGCACACGGTCCCCAGTGATGGCACACATGCCCCAGTGATGGATCATGGCCCCCTGTGATGGCACATATGCCCCAGTGATGGCACACATGCCCCAGTGATGGCACACATGCCCCAGTGATGGATCATGGCCCCCTGTGATGCCATCACAGGGGGCCATGATCCATCACTGGGGCATGTGTGCCATCACTGGGGCACATGTGCCATCACTGGGGCATGTGTGCCATCACTGGGCACACGTGCCCCAGTGATGGCACACATCCCTCAGTGATGGATCATGGCCCCCTGTGATGACACACATTCCCCAGTGATGGCACACGCCCCCCAGTGATGGCTCATGGCCCCCAGTGATGGCACACATGCCCCAGTGATGGCACACGGCCCCCAGTGATGGCACACGGCCCCCAGTGATGGCACATGTGTCACGGGTGTGTCAGGAGGCACAGATGAGACACTAGAGGTCACTCGCAGAAGATCCCAGCGTTTGGCTAAACAGTCCACATCCTAAATAAAAAATGTCTCTGTCACTTTAAGAGGCATTTCACTTTTTGTTAAAGCTGGAGGTCACTAGGACCCAGCTGATTCCTTAGGGGAGCTGCCTATATATTTCCATTGACTCCCAGAATGCACTGCTGGTGATAGTCTCAGATGTTCCTGATTGTTTCTTGGATCTAAGCAGTGTTTCTTGGAGCCTGCTGGTTGCTGCTTGGATCTGCTAAAGCTAAGTATATCTCTTCCCAATTTGTATGTTTTTCCTTGTGTGTGTCTCTAGTTGCTAGCTGGGTTGACTAGTGTTCAACCGCTCTGAGCCCTGTATAGGTGTGGTCCAGGGACAGTCAGGGAATAAGTATCCTGGCGGCTACAGTTGCAGAAACTGTATAGGGTCGTTAGGGGAGCCAGGTGTCAGAGCTAGTTGTTCTAGGGGTCACCATCCCCCCTTTTTGCCCTTAGCATCAGGGACTCCTTTCCCCTCCCCTGTCGTCGTCCAGCGCTGGGTGTCTCCCTACACCCAGCGTGACATTAAGGCCCCAACATGCTGCTACCCAAACTAAAATAAAAAACACTTTACTTACCCTCTCCAGTGCTGTCCTCTGTGTCTCCCTGATTGCCGCTGCGCACACTTCCTGATTCTCGGGGAAGCCGGTCATGTGATCGGCACAGCAGAGTGACATTATCTCTGCGCACCTGATCACATGACCGGCTTCACTGAGAATCAGGAAGTGTGTGCAGCGGCAATCAGGGAGACACAGAGGACAGCACTGGAGAGGGTAAGTAAAGTGTTTTTTATTTTAGTATGGGTAGCAGCATGGGGGGCCATGTGCCATCACAGGAAGGGGTGCAGGCACATGTTATATGCGCCGCTCCCCCAGTCCATACCTCGGCGCGACTTCAGCACCGAGGTGATGGACAGCAGGCGCAGTACATATTATATGAGGTTAATGAGCAGGAGCGTGTGACCTCCCGCTACCTCCTGCAGTCCACCCGCCCCAGCCCTCGGACACCGCTCCAGAGCCGCCCCGACCCTCCCCTGCAGTATATAATCCATATATTCAGATTATAAAACGCACCACCAACTTTCCTCCAAAATTTGGGGGAACAAAAGTGCATCTTATAATCCGAAAAATACGGTTAATAATAATAATAATATTATTATTATTATTATTATTATTATTATTTACCTCTCGATTGTGATGTTCTTCTCGGATTCGTGCCGGAGAGATGCCACAAATTGTTTCTCTGCACCCTGTTGCAATCTGAAGCCTCGTTTGTCATGACACACCGCTCTATAAAAAAAAATAAAAATGTGTAAATGTCAGTAATGCAGACAGGAAGGCAAAGAAAAATAGTAATAATAGCTTTTTTTCGGCTGAGTGCACATGTCCAGTAATCATCTGTTAGAACGGATCCTGCAGAGATCCATAGGAAAAAAGTTATGCAATATCCGTTTTTTAACATCGGAGTCTATGGTGTCTACACTAATCAGCTCTGAGACCCCATGTCTCCAACACTAACCTATCACTACCCGATAGCCCCTCTAACCTATCACTATCTGACCCTGCAGCTTCTACTACATTACTAACCATCCCTGTCTGACCTAATAGTGAATTATAAGTGTGGAATAAAGCGATCTATAAATTCACATGCTCACAGACATGTGGGCGTTCCTAGATGGCTGGCCATCAGGTGGGCAGTCTCTCCGGTCCGCTCTCCCCCTGCCTCACTGCTGCAATCACGCCCCAGTGGGTGTGATCATTCAAGAGCGCGCCCCTGATTATAAATTCCCACCTCCTTCTTCCTGGTATGATGCTTACTAGCTGCAGCGCACCATCTCCGATCCTGCGCAGTGTGGTGGGGGGTATTGGGGTGTACAGGCTGGCTTCAGAATGCACACTGCGCATGCTCTGGATCTGGCTTGTACACCAATACACCCCCACACTGTGCAGGACCGGAAATGACACACTGCGGTATGGCGCGTTATACCCAGAAGATGGAGATGGGAATTTGAAATCAGGGTGCAATATGATTAGTGAAAACACAGCATATGTTAAAATTTTAAAAATCCCAAGGTTTCACTGCATATTAACCCCATCTGCAGCCTCTGTGCAGCATGTCAGCACAGAGACTGCAGCCGCAGAGAGGCTGCAGATGGGGCTAATAAGCCAGTGTCTGCAGGGTTAACCTGCTGTTTGTGTGGTGCCACACTCCCTGGGCACATGCTGTCATCACACCCTGGCTATGCAGGGGTTAATACATTGTTTATATCAAAGCCGGCAATTTTCGGGTTTAATAATATCACTTAAAAAGCTGGCGGCGTACAGTACAGTACATTGGTTCAGTGTCCTGTCAGGAGTTGTCCAAGGTGCTGTATGCAATTTGCATACAGTACCTCGGACAGCTCCTGTCAGGAGACTGAACCAATGTACTGTACGCAAATTGCATACATTACTGCCGCCAGCTTTTTAAGTGATTTTATAAACCCGGCAATTTCCGGCTTGGATTTTAACCATGTATTAACCCCTGCACAGCCAGGGTGTGATGACAGCATGTGTGCAGGGAGTGTGGACACTCCCTGGACACATGCTGGCACCACACAAACAGCAGGTTAACCCTGCAGAAATCGGCTTATTAGCCGCATCTGCAGCCTCTGTGCTGACATGCCGCACAGAGGCTGCAGATGGGGTTAATATTCAGTGAAACAACGGTATTTTTAAAATGTTAACATCTGCTGTGTTTTTTACTAATCATCTTGCACCGCTGCTGTCACAGCGGTGCAAGATGATTCGTTACTGTACCAGGAAACTGGCAAATTCAAACCCCGCGGGTTTGACAGCGGCGGAGTTTGAAGCAATTTTAATGCACACGTGTGCGACTATCTCACAGTGTGCTATAAGGGGCCGAGTGTGACTCGCACCCATATACTTATAATGGCCACTCGCGCAAGGAAATCATGTTCAATGGCAGCATGCTGCGATTGAACTCGCACTTCTCTCGCAAGGCCAGTGCAATGCAAGAAAACCGCGCTAATGGGACCAGTATCATTTACGGATATTGGTCCGAGTGCAATACAAGTTTTTCTCGCATTGCACTCACAC
Source organism: Allobates femoralis (assembly GCA_033576535.1). Taxonomy (NCBI): domain Eukaryota; kingdom Metazoa; phylum Chordata; class Amphibia; order Anura; family Aromobatidae; genus Allobates; species Allobates femoralis. The sequence goes on along the minus strand of JARQOC010000012.1, from coordinate 93,770,111 downwards.
GACTCTCACTCCCGTGTGCCATCAGCCTTACCTGAAGTTGCCCTTCCAGTCTTTTTCTTTAATCTGAAGTGTTATTTGATATGGCACATTGTCGTTATTCTCAGGTGGTTCCAGAGGGACGGCAGCAACTTCTTGCAACCAGTGACAGCAATCTATATGCAGTAATTGATGTCTCATCTAAAAAGAAAAAAGATAAAACTTATGGCTTCTATCCTGCACAACTCTGATCGAGAACTCCAGGCCTCGAGGGCCACCAACAGGTCATGGTTTCAGGATTCCCTTAGTATTGCACAGGTGATAATATAATAACCTGCACTGGTGATTATTTCCACCCCTGTGGAATGCTAAGGAAATCCTGAAAACATGACCTGTTTACGGCTCTCGAGGCCTGGAGTTCACCACCTCTGCTATACAATAATATACATAGTGACCGAATAATACAGCATACAAGGGAGAAATACTGCCACACCATGATCAGTGTGCACATTACCACCACATAGTGACCGAATAATACCACATACAAGGGAGAAAAACTGCCACACCATGATCAGTGTGTACATTACCACCACATAGTGACCGAATAATACCGCATACAAGGGAGAAAAACTGCCACACCATGATCAGTGAGTGTACATTACCACCACATAGTGACTGAATAATACCGCATACAAGGGAGAAATACTGCCACACCATGACCAGTGTGTACATTACCACCACATAGTGACCGAATAATACCGCATACAAGGGGGAAGTGATCTACTACATTATTGGAATTATTGGTGGGTCAAGATAAGAGGGTTTTAGAGGCTTTGGATTTGGAGTTTGAGGGCATCAGGAATCAGCTTCAGAGTAAACTGTCTGAGGATCAACTTAAGGAGTTTGATGGTGCATTTGAGGAGACACTGAACAGGTGGGAAGCTGTAATTTATTCTATATACATTTTTGGTGCTTTTTCTTCTAATACTTCCTTGGTTTATTTATGTATGTACAAATAGGGTGGATTTTATTATATTTATCTATATATTATTATCTGTTATTAGTTTTATCGTACATATTTTATTATGTTTTATACAATGGATTTTATTTTAAATGATGTAATAATTTTTTAAATATATTTGGTAGGTTAGAATTAGTTATTACATCTAATATATGTAACACACCAGCGCTTAGGAAAGGGTTAAAAATGTTTTTACATTGATTGGTCAAGGCTACTATATAATCTGCGATGTTAGACCACTCCCCTGTAAATCCAACTGAGGAAGACAGCGGACCACTGTAGAAATGCGTATTGGTGTTATTGAATAAAGGAGGTTTGTTATCCAACAATCTCTACAGTCCATTTCTTCCACTCTTAGCGCTCCTACAAACTGACCACAATTGTTTCTATTCATTATTGCAGATCCCTTCTGGGCTTTGTGGCTGGAGCTGCTGGAGTTGGCTGTTAGTTCCCTGTGTGTCAAGGACCTGCCATGACGTCAGCGGTGACGCGGGGTCACGTGGTCGTAGTGCCCACATGACCAGGACCAGGAAGAAGCCTGCAGCGCGGTCCTCGCCATCAACGCTGCTCCTAGATGCATCACCGAGGTTGTGCAGGGCTTGCACAACCCTCTCAGGTGAGCGGCATCTTGTTACACTGATTAAAGCCCCCACTAGACCACCGGGTACCTCTCGTGCACTCTCCCCTCTCTTCTCTGTCCCTTGTGCGCCTGTCCCCCCTGTACGCTGTACCTCCCTTTTCCTGACCACCCCAAGCCTGTCACCCACCTGTGCCTCCCCTCTGTGCCTGCCCCCTCATGCCTGTAATCCCCTGTGCCTGTCCCCTCTTGCCTGTAATCCCCCTGTGCCTGTCCCCTCTTGCCTGTAATCCCCTGTGCCTGTCCCCTCTTGCCTGTAATCCCCCTGTGCCTGTCCCCTCTTGCCTGTAATCCCCCTGTGCCTGTCCCCTCTTGCCTGTAATCCCCCTGTGCCTGTCCCCTCTTGCCTGTAATCCCCCTGTGCCTGTCCCCTCTAGCCTGTAATCCCCCTGTGCCTGTCCCCTCTAGCCTGTAATCCCCCTGTGCCTGTCCCCTCTAGCCTGTAATCCCCCTGTGCCTGTCCCCTCTAGCCTGTAATCCCCCTGTGCCTGTCCCCTCTAGCCTGTAATCCCCCTGTGCCTGTCCCCTCTAGCCTGTAATCCCCCTGTGCCTGTCCCTCTTTCCTGTGCACCACCTGTGCATCACCTCAGTGCATGCCACCCCCCTGTAACCCCCTTTGTGCCTGTAATCTTCCTGTGCAGTCCCCCACCAGTGCATCACCTCTGTGCAATATCCCTCCCCCCTCTCTCCCTCCTGACCTGTGCTGTGCAGAAGGTGATGTGTGGCAACGTTCGAATGTAGTTAGCTCCCCAGCAGCACATCTCTCTTTCCTGCATCGCGGTCCATGGGAATAGAGTATACCCACGGCAGTCACAGTGGAGGAGTTAGAGATGTGCTGCTGGGGGGCTAACGACATTCGAACGTTGCCACACATCACCTTCTGCACAGGTTAGGAGGGAGAGAGGGAGGAAGCAGGGAAGCCCCCCCCCCCCCCCAATGCCGGAGTCCACAGTACTTGCCTCTGAGACGGAGTCCCACACACTGCTGCACGCCGCTCATCACCCGCACTTTCGGGTGGCGGGTCAAGCCTAATAGTTATAGTCATTGTTATAGTTTTTAAGGTTGAAGGATGACTTTAAGGCGGCCGTCACACGCTTCAATATCGTTAGCGATATTGTTAGCGATCACGTGCACGCGCGATCGCTAACAATATCGTTCACATCGCTGGTGAGCTGTCACACAGACAGACTCACCAGCGATGTGGACCAGCGAGATCGCTGGTAACTATGGTACACATCGAGTTACTAGGCGCCGCGCGGCGCTAAGTAACCCGACGTTTACCATAGATACCATCTCCCAGCATAGGCTCTGCCGCTGGGAGATCGTTCATCGTGGTGTCACACACCACAATGAGGCAGATTGATCAAGCGTTTATCGCTTGATATGAGCTCCGGCTCACCAATTTGCGATCTAACGATCAAGTGATTTTACATTGTAAAATCGCTTGATTACACGCAGCGACGCACAAACGATATCGCTTAAGCGATCAAAAAACAGATCACTTAAGTGATATCGTGCATAACATTGAAGCGTGTGACGGCCACCTTAGTCCATCTAGTTCAACCCATAGCCTAACATGTTGATCCAGAGGAAACAAAAAAAACCCATGTGGCAACACTAAGCTCCACATTGAGGGAAAAAATTCCTTCCTGACTCCAGATACGGCAATCAGACTAATTCCCTGGATCAACGCCCTATCAAAGAATCTAGTATGTATAACTGGTAATATTATAGTTTTCAAGAAAGGCATCTAGGCCCTTCTCAAATGTTAGTAGTGACTCCCTCATTACAACATCATGTGGCAGAGAGTTCCATAGTCTCACTGCTCTTACAGTAAAGAATCCGCGTCTGTGATAATGATTAAACCTTCTTTCCTCCAGACGTAGAGGATGCCCCCTTGTCCCAGTCTCAGGCCTAAGAGTAAAGAGATCATTAGAAAGGTCTCTGTACTGTCCCCTCATATATTTATACATTATTATAAGATCACCCCTAAGCCTTCGTTTTTCCAAGCTAAATAACTCCAAGTTTAATAACCTGTCTTGGTATTGCAGACCCCTCAGTCCTCGAATAACCTGTCTTAGTATTGCAGACCCCTCAGTCCTCTAATAACCATGCTTGGTATTGCAGACCCCTCAGTCCTCTAATAACCTGTCCTGGTATTGCAGACTCCTCAGTCCTCTAATAACCTGTCTTGGTATTGCAGACCCCTCAGTCCTCTAATAACCTTGGTCGCTCTTCTCTGGAGCCGCTCTAGTTCAGCTATGTCTTTCTTATACACCGGAGACCAGAATTGTACACAGTATTCTAAGTGTGGTCGCACTAGTGACTTGTATAGAGGTAAAATTATGTTCTCCTCATGAGCATCTATGCCTCTTTTAATGCATCCCATTATTTTATTTGCCTTTGCAGCAGCTGCCTGACACTGGGCACTAAATGTGAGTTTGTCATCTACCCATACACCCAGGTCTTTTTCAGTGACAGTTTTGCCCAGTGTTTTACAATTAAGCACATAATTATACCTTTTGTTTCCTCTGCCCAAGTGCATGATCTTACATTTATCCCCATTAAAGCGCATTTGCCATTTATCAGCCCAAGCTTCTAGTTTACATAAATCCTCCTGTAATATAAAATTGTCCTCCTCTGTATTCATTACCCTGCAGAGTTTAGTGTCATCTGCAAATATTGAGATTCTACTCTGTATGCCCCCTACAAGATCATTAATAAATATATTAAAAAGAAGTGGGCCCAAAACTGACCCCTGTGGTACCCCACTGTTAACTGTGACCCATTCTGAGTGTGTTCCATTAATGACCACCCTTTGTTTCCTATCGCTAAGCCAGTTTTTAACCCACTTACACATATTTTCCCCTATCCCCATTGCTCTCATTATATGTATCAACCTTTTGTGTGGCACCGTATCAAAAGATTTTGAAAAGTCCATATACACAACGTCCACTGTATTTCTTTGGTCCAGTCCAGAACTTACTTCTTCATAGAAGCTTATCAGATTAGTTTGACAGTAACGGTCCCTCGTAAAACCATGTTGATATTGGGTCATGAGGTTATTTTTCTTCAGATACTCCAGTACAGCATCTCTTAGAAAACCCTCTAGGATTTTACCCACAGTAGAGGTTAAGCTTACTGGCCTATAATTTCCAAGTTGAGTTTTTGTCCCCTTTTTGAATATTGGCACCACATTTGCTATACGCCAGTGGTACAGACCCTGTTATTATGGAATCTTTAAATATTAAAAATAATGGTCTATCTATGACAGTACTTAATTCCTGCAGCACTCTGTGGTGTATCCCTTCCGGGCCCGGGGATTTGTCAATTTTAGTGATTTTTAGACGATGCCGTACTTCCTGCTGGGTTAAGCAGGTGACATTTAATTGAGCGTTTTTGTTATCACTAATCATATTGTCTGTCATGGGATTTTCTTGTGTAAATAATGTTGAAGAAAAGTCATATAGCATATTGGCTTTTTCCTCATCCTAATCCACTATTTCACCCAGACTATTTTTAAAGGGGCCAACACAATCATTTTTTAGTTTCTTACTATTCATGTAGTTAAAAAATATTTTGGGATTCTTTTTACTTTCTCTGGCAGTGAGTCTCTCTGTCTCAATCTTTGCTGCCTTGATTTGCTTTTTACAGATGTTATTTAATTTTCTGTATTTATTTAACGCTTCATCACTGCCTACTTGCTTTAATTCCCTAAATCTTCAAAAAGGTAGAAAGAGGCACCGATCACCACAGGGCTGGATAGAATATGAAGCAGCAGCTGCCGGCAATCGGGGGTGCACTTGACTCAAAAAATCATCAGCATACTTTATCTTAGAAGAAGAAATAAGGCACTCACCCGATTGTCTTTAATTACATGAAGACGGCTTTTATTCCACGTTTAAGTACAGAGTGCAAGGGAGGGGGTGGAGGAGGGTGCGGACAACAGCACCGTTTCGACCTGTTGATCCTTCGGCTGGTCCAAGCTCCCAAGCTGTTTACCTTCCTTCCCTGAGGAAGGTGCCAGGAGACTACCAGCACCTGTCTGGCCTGCCCTGCTCTCCTGTTTTTCCCCTTACTGGAGCAGACACTCCTCTGGCTTTCAGAGGTCATGCCCTAGTGCTATCCCTGAACTCGCACCCCCCCTCATCTGCCAACTTAGGAAATTTATTGGGGTATGCCAGATCAGGACTAGCCTCCCTGGCACTTTTCCCTCTACCCCGCCTTCTAACTGTCACCCAGCTAGCTGCATCACAGTCCTGCAGCTCCATACTACCATCCTCCCCCACATCTATCCCATTGAGCAGCTGTTCAGTGAGCAGCAGACTCCTTTCCATATTGTCTATGAATCTCAGTGTTGTCAGCTCATTTAGATCCAGTATCTGGGCTTCCAAACGCACAACATACTCACATCCCACACAGCAGTATGCACCCTCGTCCGGCTGTTCAAGGATTGCATACATGTGGAAAGATGTACACTGGATGGCATTGTCGGTGCTCATTTCCTAATGGGGATTGCACCAGACAGAAATTATAAGTAAAAAGAAATGCAAAGTATTAATAAAATACCACCAGCAATTCAGTAAGTCCTCCCTTCCAAACTCCCTGAATCCAAAGTCACCGAATCACAAGTCACACATTTACTTCCGTCTGCACTTACGCTCCCAGTCACACTAAGCTCGTGTCACACTTGCTAAGGAAGAAGATTTAAATATCTTTTTTTTTTTTCCTTAGCAGAAAATCAGCCTACAGCTCAGTGTACTTCCAAAGGTAGTGGGTGGGCCCGGCTGTACTTTGAGGGATGGGCTCAGTCCTACTGTGGGGTAAATGACCCCACCCCCCTGGCTCCCACGACCGTGCCCCCACGAGCCACTGGGCCCCTGACACGAGTCATTCCAGTCAGGCATTGGTGGCGGCCCTGTATAGATTATATATAGAAAATATCCTAATACATTAGATTTTTTTAATGTTATGTTGCATGAAGTGTGTCTAATTTACATATCATTAATAGTTTCAGGGTGTTCCCACATACATCACTCCCTGCTGAATGCCGCTGCCTCCTCCCCTCTTTATTTTCAGTCTTTCTTAAGGCCACTTCACACGCAAGGATATAGGTGAACGATATCGTTCCCTATGTCACGTGACTGCAATCCTTCCGACATCATTGATGCGTTGTCACACTCAATGATATTGTTAACGATCTTAAATTTGGCAAAGCGCCAGTGATGCGGAGAACGATTGAACGATCTTAACCCCTTCCCGACCTATGTCGTTGTACAACGTCATGGGCCGGTAAGGGAGGTTTGATGCGAGCTCCAGTGCGGAGCTCACATCAAACACCCGACATCTCAGCTGATCTCATCAGCTGAGATGTCAGGGTAACAGCACCGATCGGATCCAGGCTCCGATTGGTGCTGTTAACCCCTTGGATCCCGCTGTCAATCACTGACAGCGGGATCCAAGGTGACCACGGCGTGGGAATGCGCTGTTCCCCGCCTGCTCCGGAGATCCCGCGGTACTATCACGGGATCTCCGGCGCTCACGTGACAGGCTGAGGTCCTGGCTAGACCCCGGATGCTGTCAGAGCGCAGTTACGTGTAGTGGTTGGCAGGCGCTGCCAACCACAACACGGCCGTGATTCTGGGAGATACAGATGAGCTGCAGTTCATCTGTATCTCCCAGAAGCGATCGGACTGTGCAGCAAGGTGCCTCTTAAAGGGGCAGTGTAAAAATAGGAATCAATGAAAAAATAAAGGTTTTTAAAAACCTGTAAAAAAAAAAAAAATAAAAAAATAAAAAAATTATATATATACTGTATATGTTCAAATCACCCCCCTTTTCCCCCAATCACAATTAAAGTATTCTAAAAAAAAAAAATACACGTTTGGTATCGCCGCGTTCAGAATCACCCGATCTATCATCACATTAAATCTGTTAATGTGATCCCTAAACTCTGTAACAGAAAAAATGGTTCAAAAGCCAAAATTCTGGTTTTTTGTTTTTTTTTTTTGGTCGCCGCAACATTGCTATAAAATGCAATAACGGGCGATCAAAACTGTGGATCCCCCCAAAAATTGTATCCTTAGAAACGTTACCTCAAGACGCAGAAAATAAGCCATCACACAGTCCCAGATCCCGAAAAGTGAGGACGCTACGGGTCACAGAACATGGCGCAAAAAGTCTGTTTTTGTTTTTTTTCAAACTTCTGAATTTTTTTCCACCACCTAGATACCAATAAAGGTATACATGTTGGGTGTCTACGAACTCGTACCGGCCCAAGGCATCATACCATCACGTCAGTTTTACCATATAGTGAACATGGTGACTAAAATACCCAAAAAACAAACGTGTTATTGCACTTTTTTTGCAATTTTACTGCATTTAGAATTTTTTTGCAGTTTCCCCATACACTATATGGTAAAATAAATTATTGAATATGTAAGTACATCTCGTCCCACAAAAAACAAGGCGTCATATGTCTATATTGACGGAAAAATAAAAAAGTTATGGCTCTTGGAAGCAGGGGAACAAAAAGCGAAAACGAAAAATTCCAAGGTCATGAAGGGGTTAAACAGCGGCAGGAATAGGAGAATTGTGAACGACATTGTTCAAAAAGGCGTCACACTGAACCATGTGGCTTCTTCCCAGGACGTTAATTGGATGATGAACGATAGATTTGAGGTCAGGATGTCACATTTTAGATGAACGTTCTAACAATTTTTCCTTCCTATATCGTTCGTTCACACGCAACGACGCACTAACGATAACGTTTGAACGATTACAAATCCGTGACATTTCAACAATATCGTTAACGAGATCCTAGCATGTGAAGCAGCCTTTAGTCTGTATGTATATATAGATTCATTGCTTCATATATGTGTTGGTTCCTATGATTAAGGACCCCTGAGAGGTTTTATTACAGTTAGGGCCAGAAATATTTGGACAGTGACACAAGTTTTGTTATTTTAGCTGTTTACAAAAACATGTTCAGAAATACAATTATATATACAATATGGGCTGAAAGTGCACACTCCCAGCTGCAATATGAGAGTTTCCACATCCAAATCGGAGAAAGGGTTTAGGAATCATAGCTCTGTAATGCATAGCCTCCTCTTTTTCAAGGGACCAAATGTAATTGGACAATGGACTCTAAGGGCTGCAATTAACTCTGAAGGCGTCTCCCTCGTTAACCTGTAATCAATGAAGTAGTTAAAAGGTCAGGGGTGGATTCCAGTGTGTGGTTTTGCATTTGGAAGCTGTTGCTGTGACCAGACAACATGCGGTCAAAGGAACTCTCAATTGAGGTGAAGCAGAACATCCTGAGGCTGAAAAAAAAGAAAAATCCATCAGAGAGATAGCAGACATGCTTGGAGTAGCAAAATCAACAGTTGGGTACATTCTGAGAAAAAAGGAATTTACTGGTGAGCTTGGGAATGATGGTGGATGATCGCCGCATACTTTATTTGGTGAAGAAGAACTCGTTCACAACATCAACTGAAGTCCAGAACACTCTCAGTGAAGTAGGTGTATCTGTCTCTAAGTCAACAGTAAACAGAAGACTCCATGACAGTAAATACAAAGGGTTCACATCTAGATGCAAAACCATTCATCAATTCCAAAAATAGACAGGCCAGAGTTAAATTTGCTGAAAAACACCTCAAGAAGCCAGCTCAGTTCTGGAAAAGTATTCTATGGACAGATGAGACAAAGATCAACCTGTACCAGAATGATGGGAAGAAAAAAGTTTGGAGAAGAAAGGGAACGGCACATGATCCAAGGCACACCACATCCTCTGTAAAACATGGTGGAGGCAACGTGATGGCATGGGCATGCATGGCTTTCAATGGCACTGGGTCACTTGTGTTTATTGATGACATAACAGCAGACAAGAGTAGCCGGATGAATTCTGAAGTGTACCGGGATATACTTTCAGCCCAGATTCAGCCAAATGCTGCAAAGTTGATTGGACGGCGCTTCATAGTACAAATGGACAATGACCCCAAGCATACAGCCAAAGCTACCCAGGAGTTCATGAGTGCAAAAAAGTGGAACATTCTGCAATGGCCAAGTCAATCACCAGATCTTAACCCAATTGAGCATGCATTTCACTTGCTGAAATCCAGACTTAAGACGGAAAGACCCACAAACAAGCAAGACCTGAAGGCTGCGGCTGTAAAGGCCTGGCAAAGCATTAAGAAGGAGGAAACCCAGCGTTTGGTGATGTCCATGGGTTCCAGACTTAAGGCAGTGATTGCCTCCAAAGGATTCGCAACAAAATATTGAAAATAAAAATATTTTGTTTGGGTTATGTTTATTTGTCCAATTACTTTTGACCTCCTAAAATGTGGAGTGTTTGTAAAGAAATATGTACAATTCCTACATTTTCTATCAGATATTTTTGTTCAACCCTTCAAATTAAATGTTACAATCTGCACTTGAATTCTGTTGTAGAGGTTTCATTTCAAATCCAATGTGGTGGCATGCAGAGCCCAACTCGCCAAAATTGTGTCACTGTCCAAATATTTCTGGCCCTAACTGTATGTGTTTTCTTAAACTTTTTCTACTAAAATGGACTTTTTAATTGCAGGGGATGTAACCCTGGAGCGGCCTGCAGTGGGTGGAACCCTGGGGGCTGCAGGGAATGTAACCCTGGAGGGGCCTGCAGTGGATGGTACCCTGAGGGCTGTAGGGGATGGTACCCTGGAGGGGCCTGCAGTGGATGGTACCCCTGGGGGCTGTAGGGGATGGTACCCTGGAGGGACCTGCAGTGGATGGTACCTATGGGGGCTGCAGTGGATGGTACCCTGGAGGGGCCTGCAGTGGATGGTACCCTGGAGGGGCCTGCAGTGGATGGTACCCTGGAGGGGCCTGCAGTGGATGGTACCCTGGGGGATGTAACCCTGGAGGGGCCTGCAGTGGATGGTACCCTGGAGGGGCCTGCAGTGGATGGTACCCTGGAGGGGCCTGCAGTGGATGGTACCCTGGGGGCTGTAGGGGATGGTACCCTGGAGGGGCCTGCAGTGGATGGTACCCCTGGGGGCTGTAGGGGATGGTACCCCTGGGGGCTGCAGTGGATGGTACCCCTGGGGGCTGTAGGGGATGGTACCCCTGGGGGCTGCAGGGGATGGTACCCTGGAGGGACCTGCAGTGGATGGTACCCTGGAGGGACCTGCAGTGGATGGTACCCTGGAGGTGCCTGCAGTGGATGGTACCCTGGAGGTGCCTGCAGTGGATGGTACCCTGGAGGTGCCTGCAGTGGATGGTACCCTGGAGGTGCCTGCAGTGGATGGTACCCTGGAGGTGCCTGCAGTGGATGGTACCCTGGAGGTGCCTGCAGTGGATGGTACCCTGGAGGGGCCTGCAGTGGATGGTACCCTGAACGATTACAAATCCGTGACATTTCAACAATATCGTTAACGAGATCCTAGCATGTGAAGCAGCCTTTAGTCTGTATGTATATATAGATTCATTGCTTCATATATGTGTTGGTTCCTATGATTAAGGACCCCTGAGAGGTTTTATTATGTGTTTTCTTAAACTTTTTCTACTAAAATGGACTTTTTAATTGCAGGGGATGTAACCCTGGAGCGGCCTGCAGTGGGTGGAACCCTGGGGGCTGCAGGGAATGGAACCCTGGAGGGGCCTGCAGTGGATGGTACCCCTGGGGGCTGTAGGGGATGGTACCCCTGGGGGCTGCAGGGGATGGTACCCTGGAGGGACCTGCAGTGGATGGTACCTATGGGGGCTGCAGTGGATAGTACCCTGGAGGGACCTGCAGTGGATGGTACCTATGGGGGCTGCAGTGGATGGTACCCTGCAGGGACCTGCAGTGGATGGTACCTATGGGGGCTGCAGTGGATGGTACCCTGGAGGGACCTGCAGTGGATGGTACCCTGGAGGGACCTGCAGTGGATGGTACCTATGGGGGCTGCAGTGGATGGTACCTATGGGGGCTGCAGTGGATGGTACCCTGGAGGGGCCTGCAGTGGATGGTACCCTGGGGGATGTAACCCTGGAGGGGCCTGCAGTGGATGGTACCCTGGAGGGGCCTGCAGTGGATGGTACCCTGGGGGCTGTAGGGGATGGTACCCTGGAGGGGCCTGCAGTGGATGGTACCCCTGGGGGCTGTAGGGGATGGTACCCCTGGGGGCTGTAGGGGATGGTACCCCTGGGGGCTGTAGGGGATGGTACCCCTGGGGGCTGTAGGGGATGGTACCCCTGGGGGCTGCAGGGGATGGTACCTATGGGGGCTGCAGTGGATGGTACCCTGGAGGGACCTGCAGGGGATGGTACCCTGGAGGGGCCTGCAGTGGATGGTACCCCTGGGGGCTGTAGGGGATGGTACCCCTGGGGGCTGCAGGGGATGGTACCCCTGGGGGCTGCAGGGGATGGTACCCTGGAGGGACCTGCAGTGGATGGTACCCTGGAGGGACCTGCAGTGGATGGTACCCTGGAGGGACCTGCAGTGGACGGTACCTATGGGGGCTGCAGTGGATGGTACCCTGGAGGTGCCTGCAGTGGATGGTACCCTGGAGGTGCCTGCAGTGGATGGTACCCTGGAGGTGCCTGCAGTGGATGGTACCCTGGAGGTGCCTGCAGTGGATGGTACCCTGGAGGTGCCTGCAGTGGATGGTACCCTGGAGGTGCCTGCAGTGGATGGTACCCTGGAGGGGCCTGCAGTGGATGGTACCCTGGAGGGGCCTGCAGTGGATGGTACCCTGGAGGGACCTGCAGTGGATGGTACCTATGGGGGCTGCAGTGGATGGTACCCTGGAGGTGCCTGCAGTGGATGGTACCCTGGAGGTGCCTGCAGTGGATGGTACCCTGGAGGTGCCTGCAGTGGATGGTACCCTGGAGGGGCCTGCAGTGGATGGTACCCTGGAGGTGCCTGCAGTGGATGGTACCCTGGAGGGGCCTGCAGTGGATGGTACCCTGGAGGGGCCTGCAGTGGATGGTACCCTGGAGGTGCCTGCAGTGGATGGTACCCTGGAGGGACCTGCAGTGGATGGTACCCTGGGGGCTGTAGGGCAGGGGCGGACCCAGAGGTTGAGGGGGCCCCTCCAGGTTGGAAATTAATGAGGGCGAGGTGACCTGTTGTTCATCGTATCAGGCTCCGGGGCCCCGTGGCCAGATCGCCCTCATTAATTCATGACCTGCAGGGGCCCCAGGGCCAGATCGCCAGCTTTACACTGTGTCTATGCCGGGGGCCCCGGGCAGGAAGTGTTCCCGCAGAGCTGCGGAACACAAGAGTCTGTCTCCTGCTTCCTGCCGGACACTAATCACTGTGACACAGGCGCGGAGCCGGGGTGTCAACTCATTTGAAAAGACCCGGCAGGAAAGAAGAAGAGCAGCGACGTGGGCGTGAGAGAGGGAACTATAGCCTGGGCACTATAGACTGGCCGCTGGGCACTGTAGCCTGGGCACTATAGACTGGCCGCTGGGCACTATAGACTGGCCGCTGGGCACTGTAGCCTGGGCACTATAGACTGGCCGCTGGGCACTGTAGCCTGGGCACTATAGACTGGCCACTATAGACTGGCCGCTGGGCACTGTAGACTGGGCACTATAGACTGGCCGCTGGGCACTGTAGCCTGGGCACTATAGACTGGCCACTATAGACTGGCCGCTGGGCACTGTAGACTGGGCACTATAGACTGGCCGCTGGGCACTGTAGCCTGGGCACTATAGACTGGCCACTATAGACTGGCCGCTGGGCACTGTAGACTGGGCACTATAGACTGGCCGCTGGGCACTGTAGACTGGGCACTATAGACTGGCCGCTGGGCACTGTAGCCTGGGCACTATAGACTGGCCACTATAGACTGGCCGCTGGGCACTGTAGACTGGGCACTATAGACTGGCCGCTGGGCACTGTAGCCTGGGCACTATAGACTGGCCGCTGGGCACTGTAGCCTTGCCACTATAGACTGGCCGCTGGGCACTGTAGCCTGGGCACTATAGACTGGCCGCTGGGCACTATAGACTGGCCGCTGGGCACTGTAGCCTGGGCACTATAGACTGGCCGCTGGGCACTGTAGCCTGGGCACTATAGACTGGCCGCTGGGCACTGTAGACTGGGCACTATAGACTGGCCGCTGGGCACTGTAGCCTGGGCACTATAGACTGGCCACTATAGACTGGCCGCTGGGCACTGTAGACTGGGCACTATAGACTGGCCGCTGGGCACTGTAGCCTGGGCACTATAGACTGGCCACTATAGACTGGCCGCTGGGCACTGTAGACTGGGCACTATAGACTGGCCGCTGGGCACTGTAGCCTGGGCACTATAGACTGGCCGCTGGGCACTGTAGACTGGGCACTATAGACTGGCCGCTGGGCACTGTAGCCTGGGCACTATAGACTGGCCGCTGGGCACTATAGACTGGCCACTATAGACTGGCCGCTGGGCACTGTAGCCTGGGCACTATAGACTGGCCGCTGGGCACTGTAGCCTGGGCACTATAGACTGGCTACTATAGACTGGCCGCTGGGCACTGTAGACTGGCCGCTGGGCACTGTAGACTGGCCGCTGGGCACTATAGACTGGCCGCTGGGCACTGTAGCCTGGGCACTATAGACTGGCCGCTGGGCACTGTAGCCTGGGCACTATAGACTGGCCGTTGAGCACTGTAGCCTGGGCACTATAGACTGGCCGCTGGGCACTATAGACTGGCCGCTGGGCACTGTAGCCTGGGCACTATAGACTGGCCGTTGAGCACTGTAGCCTGGGCACTATAGACTGGCCGCTGGGCACTATAGACTGGCCGCTGGGCACTGTAGCCTGGGCACTATAGACTGGCCGCTGGGCACTGTAGCCTGGGCACTATAGACTGGCCGCTGGGCACTGTAGCCTGGGCACTGTAGCCTGGCCACTGGGCACTGTAGCCTGGCCGCTGGGCACTGTAGCCTGGCCGCTGGGGATAATATGGAGAAGTAGGGGGAGTGTGAAGGGGATAGACAGAGCCTCCAAATGTGCTGTATACCCCCCCCAAACGTGCTGTATATCCCCTCTGCTGTATACCCCCACTGCTGTATACCTCCAAATATGCTGTATACCCCCAAATGTGCTGAATACCCCCCAAATGTTGAATGGGGGAGGTTTACATGTTCTCCATAGCTTCCTCAATGCAATTCATTATATGGCCCTGACATTGTTCCCCCCCCCCCCCCGACAATTCCTTATATGGCCCTGATAGCGTCTCCCCACCCCACAATTCATTATATGGCCCTGATAGCGTCTCCTGACCCCACAATTCATTATATGGCCCTGATAGCGTCTCCCCACCCCACAATTCATTATATGGCCCTGATAGCGTCTCCCCACCCCACAATTCATTATATGGCCCTGATAGCATCCCCCCACCCCACAATTCATTATATGGCCCTGATAGCGTCTCCCCACCATACAGTTCATTATATGGCCCTGATAGCGTCTCCCCACCATACAGTTCATTATATGGCCCTGATAGCGTCTCCCCACCCCACAATTCATTATATGGCCCTGATAGCATCTCCCCACCCCACAATTCTTTGCGAGGCTATTAGGAATTTATATGAATTGTGGGGGAGGACACAGGACAGGTACTAAGGCTACATTCAGACTGAACGTTTTTTTTTTATCCATTTTTTTTTGCGGTGTAGAAACAGATCACTCAGATAACACCCCAAAAAAGTCTATGGGTTTCCATTTTTGCCATTTACTCTGTGCTCTTGTAAAGTGATCCGTTTTTTCACTTTAGGAGGCTCCGTTTTAGAAAAGTGCATGTCAATTTCTGTGGTGTTTTTCTCCTGCGTGTTTCCAATAGGAGCCCTTCAAAATGGGGGAAAAACGCAGCAGTAAAAAACGGATCTATTTTTTTAACCATTCATGAAAAAGGACCCAGTGTTTCTGCAGACTTTACAACAAAAACGCAGCTCAAAAGAGAAGAAAAAAACGCACAGTCTGAATGAAGCCTAAGGCTAGGGCCACATTAGTGTTGTGGCCTCCGTCATGACGGATCCACCATAGCCCAGCATAATGCAGAGTTATCGTAGTGTAATGCTGCCATAGAGTTATATGGGCTAGTGGATCCACAACGTATGCTAACGACTTGCGGTGTTCAGCTGTCCGATACAAAATAACACAAGATTTCCAATGCAGGCACCTAGCCCATATAACTCTATAGCAGCGTCAAGGCAGCGTTACACTATGGTAATGCTGCGTTAATGCTGCGTTATGCTGGGCTATGGTGGATCCACCATGACGGAGGCCACAATGCTAATGTGGTCCTAGCCTAAGACTATGTGCACATGTTCGGGATTTCTAGCAGAATTTTCTACTGGAAATCCTGATGTGTTGTCAGGAAGGACACTGCATATTATAGGAGGTTTTTACTTGTGTTCTTGTTGCATATTTTTCCCTCTCATTAATATGGGTGAAATACACTGCAAAAAAGCTGCAAGAACCGACATCTGCAGATCTGAATCTGCAAGGAAAATTTCGGGAGCTCACCCCCCCTGGATGTAGGGTAAATTGCTGCGTATTTACAGCTACAAAGACACAACGTGTGCACATAGCCATGGAATTAATTGGGGGACAGTCACGGTATGTTGGGCGGCAGAAGTTATCGTTAATGGGGGGCACAGTGCCGGCTGATTGATCACTTTATGTTGTGAATGGTGGGTGGCTAATTGTATATTATATATAATGGGGTACAGATTTAGGCTGCCTTCACATTTGCGTTTGGAGCGCAGTGCACCAAACGCTTGCGCACATGCGTTCCTATGTTTAACATAGGAATGCATGTGCCTGAGTATGGCTGCGTTTGGCCGCATTTGCGTTCGGATGCGCATAATTTATGCGCCCTCCGACCGGGCTCCAGACGTATCATGCAGCATCTTTTTGTGCGTTCGCGGCGCTTTTTCTATCCGCAAGCGCCCTCAAGCACACAAAAAATGCATTGATCTCAATGGATCCGCAGTGTCCTCTGCATGACACCGCAGGAGAACGCTGCGGATCTCATTGAAATCTCTCCCGGTGATCATGCAGAGCCACAGCTGATCTCCCGCCGGTGTCAGCGAGGAGATACAGCTGATCTGGCAGCTGTTTAAATCTCTCGCGCTGACACCGAATAGGGTGATGTCGGCGTGGGAGATTTGAAGCAGTGATCAGCTGTTTCTTATCTCCTGCACTGTTATCACCCTATCCGGTGTCAGCGCGGGAGATTTAAACAGCTGCCAGATCAGCTGTATCTCCCCGCTGACACTGGCGGGAGATCAGCTGTGCCGGGAGGAGATCTCCACCGCTGATCCTGGACTGTAGCCTTATTATGTATAGTATAGCACAGTCCAGTAGTATTTACTGTACACACCGACACTGCACACCATACAGGACTGTAGCCTTATATATAGTATAGCACAGTCCAGTAGTATTTAGTGTACACACTGACACTGCACACCATACTGGACTGTAGCCTTATTATGTATAGTATAGCACAGTCCAGTAGTAATTACTGTACACACTGACACTGCACACCATACTGGACTGTAGCCTTATTATGTATAGTATAGCACAGTCCAGTAGTATTTACTGTACACACTGACACTGCACACCATACAGGACTGTAGCCTTATTATGTATAGTATAGCACAGTCCAGTAGTATTTACTGTACACACTGACACTGCACACCATACTGGACTGTAGCCTTATTATGTATAGTATAGCACAGTCCAGTAGTATTTACTGTACACACTGACACTGCACACCATACAGGACTGTAGCCTTATTATGTATAGTATAGCACAGTCCAGTAGTAATTACTGTACACACCGACACTGCACACCATACAGGACTGTAGCCTTATTATGTATAGTATAGCACAGTCCAGTAGTATTTACTGTACACACTGACACTGCACACCATACAGGACTGTAGCCTTATATATAGTATAGCACAGTCCAGTAGTAATTACTGTACACACTGACACTGCACACCATACTGGACTGTAGCCTTATTATGTATAGTATAGCACAGTCCAGTAGTAATTATTGTACACACCGACACTGCACACCATACTGGACTGTAGCCTTATTATGTATAGTATAGCACAGTCCAGTAGTAATTACTGTACACACTGACACTGCACACCATACTGGACTGTAGCCTTATTATGTATAGTATAGCACAGTCCAGTAGTATTTACTGTATACACTGACACTGCACACCATACAGGACTGTAGCCTTATTATGTATAGTATAGCACAGTCCAGTAGTAATTAGTGTACACACTGATTTTGTAAAGTGCTGTCCTTAATTGCATAGTTTCTTCTTTATTATGTATAGCACTGCGTCTTATTAGTATTCCTTGTAGTTATGTATAGAGCTTTCCCTTGTTATATAGTGTCCTCTCTTGTTATGTATAGCACTGTCCCTTTATATAGCTCTTGTATTCTTGTTCTTCACAGCCCTCTCCATCTACTATGTTGTCCCCACGTTTTAGATATATAATGGCTGCTGATAGAGAAGCCTTAGCCCAGAAGTCCATCAGCTCCTTCGTTAGAAGAGAAGCGTCACTATGTTCTATCAGCCGTCATTTCACTTTATATCTAACAAGAGAGGACGCTATGAAATAAATACAGGGTGCTAGAAATAATAAGACAATCCACTGTGTAAGAGACAATGTTTACATAATAAAAGAAGGCACTATGTAGCATATCTGTGTATGTAGCTGTGTCGTCGTAAAAGTAGTGGGGGGGGGGGGCCCGGCAAAATTCCTTGCATAGGGGCCCCAAGCTGTCAATGTCCGCCCCTGTGTTGTACAGATGTAAGTGCTGCCGGGCGGGCGTAACCGCCATTAGAACAGAGTGGGATTCTATAATGTTGTGTTGATAGGTGAATTATCCTGTATACTGCCATGTATGTGTTGTACAGATGTAAATACTGCTGGGCGGGCGTAACCGCCATTGGAACCGATTGGAATGGTTCTGTTAGTGTATTGCAGTGTGAACTGTGTTTACATGTGAGTTGTGTTTAATGTGCGGTTTATAACCTTTAATAAACTGCTGGACATTTTGTAGCATGACTGGTTGCTTCTGTTCCGCTACCAAGCGAGTCCTCTGTGTGCCCTAGGCATGCGCTACCTTATAGTGACTGTGGTGGGTTTGTATGCCAGGGCAGCCTGACACTGAGCTGTATAGCTATGTATATGTACATCTGTGCGCGAATGTAAGGCCTTCATTCAGATGTCCGTATTACATGTTCAGGGTTTTTCATGCATATAACACGTACACATTATAGTCTGTGGGACTGTTTACATGTCCATTTTTTTCATGGTCCACATGTCTGTGCAAACCATGTGCGTTTTTTTTCTCCTGCAGCATGGATGAAAAGTGGCAATACAAGTCTATGGGTCCGTGAAAAACGTATACAGCACACGCATCAGTGTACTATCCTTGTTTAAAGGGGGAGTCTAATACCTGGACAACCCCTTCTCAATCCCTGTTTCTCCCCTCTGATGCCAGCACTATTACAGTAGTGTCAGCACTGGCTCACCCAGGAATCACTTGACATCATTATGTTACGTCATTCAATCAGCGCTGTCTTCACGCTCCTTACCTGCAGACAAAACAAGACATCCAAAGGAAATGAAGGCCAGTGCTGATTGGCCACAGGGATCACGTGACATAACAATGTCATGCGATCCCAGGGAGAACCATTGCCAACAGCAGCGGAGGTGAGTATAAGTGTAACCTAAGGATTGAGAAGGGATTGGCAGAGTAGGGACAAATCCTTTAAAGCTAAGTGCAGATGTCCTGTAATCATTTCCATTTTTACATTCGTTTGGGAAATGCTACACCTGAAGGGTTTGGAGATGTAAAGTAGACTGACAGGACCATTGGTGGAGCAGTGGTATCTGAATACCCGATACAGCAAGAGACTGCAGAGCCACTTCAGTAAAACCAAGGATATTTATTAAAGGAAGGTTAACCAACAGAAAAGTGTCTGAAGGGAGCACCCTCTGGATCATGACACCGAACTCTCCTGGTGAAGCACCAGCGAGGGAACCCCTGTACAGGGATCCACCCGGCACAACACCAGGAGGTCTAACTGCTGCAAATCCTGGACCAGAGGGGCGACCCGTACAGAGTGAACAGAAGAGAGAAGACTGTGGAACATTGGCTCTGTCGGTAGGATAAATCCTGGGAGCGCCGTACAACCCGGAATGGCTGGTCCAGCCAGTATAGGAATCTGGATGGTTCCATGCACTTCAGCAGTGGCTCAGCCAGCCCAGGGTGGGATCCAGGGTCTCCAGAGAGATCCAGGATAACGAACTGCTAGCAGAGGATTCTATGGAGACAGAGATGTTAGAATAATGCTGAAAGCAAGGCAACAATCTTCCTAGTGCAGAGCACTGCAGGAGTGCGACCTGGACAGAGGCAACATTCTTATGGTGGGTTTACACACACCAATCATTGTATCCAATCTCTGAACCAATCTCTGGTTGCAGTGAAATCATGGACAGATTGCTCCATGTTGTACACAGCCACAAAATGGAACTATGTGTCCATGATTTCACTGCAACCAGAGATTGGTTCAGAGATTGGATACAATGATTGGTGTGTGTAAACCCACCATCAGAGCATGAACACGTTGCCCAGGCACCTCCCCTAGGGGGAGGATGTTTTTTATACACAGAGCAGCTCAGCACTTAGGCTGAGAGACCTAATAGAGAACAGGTGCACAGTCCAGGATGCAGCACGCACAATGTAGGAACATTCCCAGGAGACCTGCCAAGAGGATGCAGATTCCTGGATGAGAAGGAAGCAGACGGCTGCATGGCATCATGGGCAGGGTGAGCAGAACTAGTGGAGCCCCATGATGGGCTCCAATCTCCCTACTTAGCAGAGACCGGCTCCGCAGCAGGCACAGAGCGGGTGAGACGCATAGAGCCGTGGGATGGCCAAGGGAAACCGAGCCTGAGGCCGAGGGCATTACAACATCTGTATATACAAATGTTATCATTGTAACTATGTCAATACCTCGTTAAAGACAAACTGATGTTATTGTTATGTTTTCCTGTTTGTACACAGAAAATGGAAAATTGTGTTTAAAGTGGTTTTGTTTAGAAAAATGATCTGACAAACTGGTTTACGGATAACAAAGTGAATGTTTTAGAGCGGCCATCACAAAGCCCTGATCTCAATCCTATTGAAATCGTCTGGGCAGAGCTGAAAAGGCTGCGAGCAACGAGACCTCCAAACATGGCTCAATTACACCAGATCTGTCAGGAGGAATGGGCCCAAATTCCTACAACTATTGTAAGAAGCTAATGGAAGGATCCAAAACGTTTCACCCAAGTCATACAGTGTAAGGGCAATGTACCAAATGCTATTGAAATGTATGGAAACTTGTTACCACCTCCTCTGAGATAGTATATGACTTCATGAACACTAGTGATTACAGCTGCATCTCAATGAATTAGAAGATCATCAAAAAGTAATTTTTTTTCAGTAATTCAATTCAAAAAGTGAAACCCATATATTATATAGAGTCATTACACACAGGGATCTATTTAATGTGTTTATTTTTGTTAATGTTGATGATTATGGCTTACAGCCAATGAAAACCCAAAGGTCATTATATCAGAAAATGAAAGTAGGGAGGATGAAGGGTTAAACACTGCTCTGCTGTATTCCATGAGACATCAAAGGGTGAATGTAATATTGATTGATTAGTCAACGTGTTTCAGGAGTCCAAGAAACGCCCTGAAATATGGCAATATTACATTAATTTGTCCTGAGGAAGCGGCCAGAGAGGACTGAAACATGTTGACAAATAAATATTATATTCACCCTTTGATGTCTGGTGGAATACAGCAGTGCAGTGTTTAACACTTCATCCTCCCTACTTTAATTTTCTGAGATAATGACCTCTGGATTTTCATTAATCATCAACATTTACAGAAATAAACACATGAAATAGATCCCTATGTGTGTAATAACTCTATATAATGTTGCAATCAAAACTTTGTATGGACCCCAAAATATCAATATACACCCCCAGAATCAGTACAAATGTCGCCTCAGGGTGTAGAATGCAAGGCACTACAATACAACACACTGTTATAGGGGGATCTGCTGCTGACACTGTTTTGTGGGTAATGTCCCCCAATTCTGAAATAATGTCCTCTATTCTGGGCCGCTTCCAGGTATATATGCCCCATCCTGGTGTATATATCCTGCATCCTGGTATATATGTTTCCCATTCTTGTCCCATTCTGGTATATACAGGGGGGGCCATTTATATGGATGCACCTAAATAAAATGGGAATGGTTGGTGATATCAACTTCCTGTTTGTGGCACATTAGTATATGGGAGGGGGGAAACTTTTCCAGATGGGGGGTGACCATGGCGGCCATTTTGAAGTCGGCTATTTTGGATCCAACTTTATTTTTTTTCAATGGTAAGAGGGTCATGTGACACATCAAACTTATTGAGAATTTCATAAGAAAAACAATGGTGTGCTTGGTTTTAACGTAACCTTACTCTTCCATGAGTTATTTACAAGTTTATGATCACTTATAAAATGTGTTCACAGTGCTGCCCATTGTGTTGGATTGAACCCTCTTCTCCCACTCTGGACACACTGATAGCAACAGAAGAAACGCAGCACAGGCCTCCAGGATCCGCTGTGTCAGATGCTGCACATCTCGTATCTTCACAGCATAGACAATTGCCTTCAGATGAGGATGAGGGAAACTGTATGTGAATGGTGAAATTAACAAACAAAACCCCCGCTATTGGTCTGACACTAACCCACAGTGGATAGATCCCTCCAGGACTGCTGGAACACGAACATTGATGGTATGGTGTGGTATATGGGGTACAAAGATAGTGGGGCCATTCTTCATCAATGGAAACCTCAATGCCAATGGAGATCTGAATCATGTAGCAATTTAACATATCCAGTTGCATTGAACCGTGCACAATGTTTGTTTTTTGCATTAGTGTTATGATATGTGAATCATGTAGCAATTTCACACCCAGTGCCATTGAGGTTTCCATTGATGAAGAATGGCCCCACTATCTTTGGTCAAAAACTTGTACATAACTCATGAAAGAATAAAGTCACATTACAACCAAGCACACCATTGTTTCTCTTATGAGATTCTCAATAAGTTTGAGGTGTCACATGACCCTCTTCTCATTGAAAAAAATAAAGTTGGATCCAAAATGACCGACTTCAAAATGGCCGCCATGGTCACCCCCCCCATCTGGAAAAGTTTCCCCTCCCATATACTAATGTGCCACAAGCAGGAAGTTGATATCGCCAACCATTCCCATTTTATTAAGGTGCATCCATATAAATGGCCGAACCTGTACTGTACAGTGAAGGAAATAATGACTTAATCCCTTGCTGTCTGTAATGCAGGGAACGAGGTGATGAGGAGCTTCTAACTGGTCTGTAGGAGACAGAACTCCTAATGGTTGGGAGGGGATCAAATACTTATTTCCCTCTACCAAATACAATTCATCTATATAATTTAGACAATTTAGACAATGTGATGTTCTGGATATTATTTTTGATCTTCTATCGCTCACTGTTACAATTAACCGACCCTTAATGATAGACTGTTCATGTCTGTGCCAGGGGTCAAATACTTCTTTCCTTCACTGTATCTGTGTGTAAACCTGGAGCCGGCCCTGTATCTGCATCCAGTTGTAAGCAGAGGTTTTCATCCGCTATCTATAGACACATCTGCAGGGTGTTCTCACCATCTGACATGAAATCAGAAGAAACCTTTCCTGTTTTAGGACAATTCGGATGAACCAGAATTATTAATCTTTGTCAAATGCAGAATAATGAGAGAGAGAGAGAATGATTTAAGGCATTTTTATTATTTTCTGCAAAGTCTCAGGTTTCCATACATTTCCTTAGGATTTGGCGCCATTGCACATTACACTGTATGACTTTGGTGAAATGCTTTGGATCCTTCCAATAGTTGGTAGGAATTTGGGCCCGTTCTTCCTGACAGATCTGGTGTGACCGAGCCATGTGTGGAGGTCGCCTTGCTCGCACCTGCCTGATTGAGATCAGAAAGATTAAGCAGCTGGGTTGATATTTTACCATAACCACATCCTCTCTACTTTAAATTTCTGAGATAATGACCTTTGGGTTTTCATAATCATCAACATTAATAGAAATAAACACATGAAATAGATCCCTCTGTGTGTAATGACTCTATTCAGTGATGGCGAACTCCAGGCCTCGAGTGCCGCACACAGTCCAGGTTTTCAGGATTTCCTTAGAGTTTGACAGTTGGTCATTTGATTGCCAACTGTCAAATGCAATGGAAATCCTGAAAACCAGCACTGTGTGCGGCACTCGAGGCCTGGAGTTCGCCATCACTGCTCTATATAATAGATGTGTCTCACTGTCTTACAGTAACTCAATATATAAACTTGTTGATGGTATTCTAATTCATTCAGATTCTCCTATATATACTGAGGACACCATTCCCTCAAGGAATACATTAGAGTCATGATTTAGCATTGTGAAGAATTACTGAATTTGATGTGTATAATTCATATTCAGTCACTGGCGCTGTCAGGGTTACTGGTAACATTTACAATACAAATATTTATATATTAAAAAAAAAATACAGTGAATCATTCATGGGAGACAGAAAAATGGGGATAATTCCATGTATTTCTAATAAGAAATGGTACCTTAATATGAAGATTAATCCAGAGCTGTTAGAACAGCAGGAATACAGGAGGATTCCCAGATCAACTGCTCTCCTTCCTGAGATCTGCTAAGAATGAAGGAATCTGAGCAGAGGCCCTTATATAGCAACATTCTATTATGACATCACAGAAGTGATGATGTCACAATGCGTTGGAAGATTCCACTCCAGCCTATTAGTGTTTAGTTGCTAGGTTTGTATGTTGTTAATAAAGTTAGAAAAGAAAAACAAACCAACACCAGAAGGTCACAGGCAGAGTATATGTTACAGCCTTCAGATTATAGAAGGAAAACAGGGCAAACTTAAATCTAATGATAATTAGATAATTAAATTTTTTTTTCTGGTGCCCAAAATATTTTAATGAATTTGGGGTATTTTTGGGGTGCTGATTCTGAATATGCTATCAGTTTTGCCAGATTGGCTCAAGTTTTTGAGATTTTTGGTATCTTATTTATAGCACTTGTTGGTAAATGCGACGCATCATCTCATTAATTTCTTTGGATTAGTACTTGAACTGAGCAGTTCTCAATATAGTTTTGTGTTAATTAGTGTTCTAAAAGTTTGTTCATAGCTTGGTTTTTGGCACTAACTTTATGTTGTTGTCTGTTGTAAAGTGAAAAGCATGAACTCATCAAGAAGAAGTTGTCTTAACGATCCAGACTCATTCTGTTACATTTGTGGTGAATATACACTGACAAAACATAGAAGAAACATAACAGACTTCGTTAAAAAAGTAGCAAAAAACGTCTTTTTTGTTACACATTTTACGAAAAATCTCAAAAACTTGAGCCAATCTGGCAAAACTGATGACATATTCAGAATCAGCACCCCAAAGTTACCCTAAATTCAATGAAATATCTTTGGCACCAAAAATGCTGTTGACCAGTGTAATGAATGCATAGAGCCGCGGAGCTGTACAGACACCATCAAGATTGCACAAATGCTAACAATACATCTCACAACGTCATTTCTCCATTTACACAGGGTTTTTTCTTTATTTATTCTTTTTCCAACATTTTTTTGCATTGGCGAGCGACCGATGATCTGGTGCAGGGGTCGCGGGAACCTATGGCTCGCTGGTCGGATCTGGCTCTTTTGATGACCGCATCTGGCTCAGAGCCAAATCCGGTGCCCGCCGCCACTGTACCGTGTTTCGGGTGCCGCCGCTTTGTCTTTGCTGTCTGCAGCCAATCAGAGGGCCAGCAGCGGCCCAATCAGTGGCACCTGACATCACCAGCGGGAATCTGATTGGCTAGCCGCTGCTGGCCTCTGATTGGATTGCGGCTGATGGCTTCTGATTGGCTGCAGACAGCAGAGACAGAGTGGCAGCACCCGAAACACGGTACAGCACGGACTGCGGAGGATCAGCAGGTGAGTGTGTGCGTGGATATTATTTTTATTTTTTTTTATTTTTTTTTTTGCAGGTACCGGGGATGTTGGATGTTGGGGGTACTGCAAGGGAATAATGGGGGTACTGCATGGGGATGGGTATACTGCAAGGTAATGATGTGGGTACTGCAAGGGGATAATGAGGGACTGCATGGAGATGATGGGGGCACTGCATGGAGATAATGGGGGCACTGCAAGGGGATGATGGGGATACGGCATGGGGATAATGGGGGTACTGTAATGGGAGGATGGGTATACTGCAAGGTAATGATGGGAGTACTGCAAGGGGATAATGAGGGACTGCATGGGGATGATGGGAGCACTGCGCCGGTATTATTATTTTACCGATGCAGTATGGTGCCTTTATTCATCCCTGAGGTAGGCCGGCCAGCATCCCCTGCTCCGCCACTACTATCGGCACGTTACTTTCGGTTCCTTTGCAGTCCACACTGTGGAACGCATAGAAAAGGCGCCCCCGCTAAGCCCCTTTCTTTCTTCTTTTGCGGTCCACAGTGTGGAACGCATAGAAGAGGAAGAAGAATATTTACCCACCCTCTTCTATGCATTCCAGACTGCAAGTGAGTAAGGCTGGGGAGTCCAGGGCCAGTCGTCATCACCCGGGGCCCTGGTCTGGTGGGTAGGCTCCTTGGCCGCTGTGTACTTCTCCCCTTGCAGGGGCACCTGAGCGCTGACTCCCCCCACACCTTCTCTCCCTCCTAACCTGAGCGACAGCAGCAGATCTCTACTTCCTGCACCGCAAAGAGTGCTGGAGACAGAGATCTGCCTGCTGCTCACTACAGTCAGATGCTGCAATCAGCATCTGCCAGCTGCTACTTAGGTTAGGAGGGAGGAAGGGATGGGGAACAGCACTCAGGGGCCCCCTGCAAAGGTAAAAGTACACAGGGGCCCTAATCAGTGTAAAAGTACACAGGGGCCACCTGTCAGGCAAATTACACAGGGGCCCCCTGTCAGGGGCAAATAACACAATGCCCAGGGGCCCCCTGTCAGGGGAAGAGTACACAGCGCGCAGTGGGTAGACCGGCACGGGGGGGAGACGGGTGCAGGGGAGAGACACTGCACAGGGGGGAGGCAGGTGCAGGGAAGAGACACAGCGCACAGGGGGAGACAAGTTCAAGGGAGTGACAGCGCACATGGGGGAAACAGGTACAGGGGAGAGCCTCAATGCACAGGGGGGAAACACAGCACACAGGGGGAGACAGGTGCAGGGCTAAGACACAGCGCACAGGTGGGGACATGAATGGGGGGAGAGAGTGAACGGGGGAGAGAGGGCGAATGGGGGGAGAGAACGAACAGGGGGAAGAGAGAGACTGTGCACAAGTAGGAACATGCACAGAGAGGGAAGAGAGTGCATAAGGTGACAGACACAGGGTGGAAGAAATGTGCCAAGGGTGAAAGATATGCATGGAGGGGGAGAGACAGCACACGAGGGGTAGAGACAGCACACAGAAGGTGAGTTACAGTGCATGGGGGGAGAGAAGGCATAAAAGGGTTATATCTGTGGGGGAGATTATATTAGTCTGCAATGTTTATAATATGATATATTTACGCATAGAGCAGTATATGTTAAAGAGGGCCCACTAAGACTCTTTCGCCCGGGCCCACAAAAACCTGGACCTGGCCCTGCTGCAAGGGGATGATGGGGGTACTGCATGGGGATATTGGGGGTACTGCAAGGGAATGATGGCAGTACTGCAGGGGGATGATGGGGTATTGCAAGGGTTTGATGGGGGTACCATATTGAGGGCTGCAAGGGGATTCATCATTGGTTAGCAACAGCATAACAATGTTATGAATAAGAATTCAGAGACTTATTGTACTTGTGTTGGTCTTACATAAAATGCGCACATTTACTTGTATTTAGTATTAAACATATTGTATGGCTCTCGCAGAATTACATTTTCAAATATGTCATGATTATGCCTCTCTCAGCCAAAAAGGTTCCTGACCCCTAATCTAGTGCAAACCTCAGCTGTATCCTCCACCCCGATGACCAGCGACAGTCTGAAACATAGAAAAGTCCAGTATCAGGAATTGCAATAAATATCACAATAATATTTTTTTTATACAGTACAGACCAAAAGTTTGGACACACCTGCTCATTCAAAGACTTTTTTGTATGAAAATTGTAGATTCACACTGAAGGCATCAAAACTATGAATTAACACATGTGGAATTATATACTTACCAAAAAAGTGTGAAACAACTGAAAATATGTCTTATATTCTAGGTTCTTCAAAGTAGCCACCTTTTGCTTTGATTACTGCTTTGCACACTCTTGGTGATGAGCTTCAAGAGGTAGTCACCGGAAATGGTCTTCCAACAGTCTTGAAGGAGATCGCAGAGATGCTTCGCACTTGTTGGCCCTTTTGCCTTCACCCTGCGGTCCAGTTCACCCCAAACCATCTCGATAGGGTTCAGGTCTGGTGACTGTGGAGGCCATGTCATCTGGCGTAGCACCCGCACACCATCACACCTCCTCCTCCATGCTTCACGTTGGGAACCAGGCATGTACAAACTCTTTGAATGAGAAGGTGTGTACATACTGTAATGTGTAACTATATATATATATATATATATATATATATATATATATATATATATATATATGTTTTAACATTCTAGGAACTGTCAGTGGTTTTGTTTTAGGTACTATATTATTTATATATATATATATATATATATATATATATATATATACCATATATACTCGTGTATAAGCCGACCCATGTATAAGCTGACCCCCCCCCCTACTTTTGCCCCCAAAACCTGGGAAAACCTATTGACTTGTGTATAAGCCGAGGGTGGACCCAGCACAGGTATACAGTCCCCCCCAGTGGTATACAGCAGCCTCCCCAGTGGTAGTATACAGCAGTCACAGAGGTATATACAGCAGCCCCAGTAGTAGTATACAGCAGCCTCCCAAGTGGTAGTATACAGCAGTCTCCCCCTGTGGTAGTATACAGCAGTCTCCCCCTGTGGTAGTATACAGCAGTCTCCCCCTGTGGTAGTATACAGCAGCCACAGAGGTATATACAGCAGCCCCAGTGGTAGTATACAGCAGTCTCCCCCTGTGGTAGTATGCAGCAGCCTCCCCCTGTGGTAGTATACAGCAGCCACAGAGGTATATACAGCAGCCCTCCCCTGTGGTAGTATACAGCAGCCACAGAGGTATATACAGCAGCCCCAGTGGTAGTATACAGCAGTCTCCCTCTGTGGTAGTATACAGCAGTCACCCTCTGTGGTAGTATACAGCAGCCTCCCCCTGTGGTAGTATACAGCAGCCACAGAGGTATATACAGCAGCCCCTCCCCTGTGGTAGTATACAGCAGCCCCCCCCCCCCCCCCCCCCGTGGGTATACAGCAGTGCCTCCCCCTGTGGTATATACAGCAGCCCCTCCCTGTGGTAGTATACAGCAGCCCCCCCCCGTGGTAGTATGCAGCAGCTCCCCCCTGTGGGTATACAGCAGTGGTCCCCCCCCCCCCCTGTGGTATATACAGGGCCCCCCCCCCCCCCCGTTGCTGCCGCACACCTGTAAAAAGATGTTTTATACTTATCCTCCTGCTGTCACCGCGCGCATCCCCCGCTCTCCTTCTTGCTTGCACCCGGCGTCCATCCATATGGCCGCGCACAAATAATGACGTCATTATTTGTGCGCGGTCACGTGGATGGACGCCGGGTGCAAGCAAGAAAGAGAGCGGAGGATGCGCGCGGTGACAGCAGGAGATAAGTATGAAAGATCTTCTTTTTATAGGTGTGCGGCAGCAACTGGGGGGGGGGGCTGTATATACCACAGTGGGGGGCACTGCTGTATACTACCACAGGGGGGCGGAGGAGCGCTGACAGTGCAATGTAATATGCACGGCTCCCCCTGCCGCTGATGGACAGGGGGATGCAGTGCATATTGCATTGCACTAATGAGCGGCCCCACGTGACCGGCCGCTCACTATACAGCCTCCCCCACCTCCTCCAGCCCCCGGACACCGGCCCCACACACTCAGCCGTATAGTGACTCGTGTATAAGCCGAGGGGGGCACTTTTCAGCACAATTTTTGTGCTGAAAAACTCGGCTTATACACGAGTATATACGGTATCTATATGTGTGTGTGTGTATATATATATATATATGTGTGTATATATATATATATATATATATATATATATCTCATGAGGTTATAAAGGTAAAAGCAGACCTTTTCTGATTTGTATCCGTTTTGAAACGGATTGAATCGGATGAAAATCGTTATGTGAAAGCAGCCTTAGCCTTCTTGGAGGTCTTGTAGGGGTGCAGCCATCTTCGTAAACCTTTTGATAAACATGACTGTTACTTTCTCAGGATCAGGTGCTACACCTTCAGAGCTCACTACATGACCGAGGTACAGTACCTTTGGTTTCAACAGGTGACACTTGGGTGGCTTCACTTTCATGCCATAGCCAGACAAGGCTTCAAACACTTCTGCCAAGTGCTCCAGATGTTCTTCATACGTCTTGGAGTAGACTGACGTCATCCAGGTACAATAAGACTGTTTCAAGGAAGTCCGGGGTCTGGGTAGTGGGGGCAGGGGCGGAACTACCGTGGTGCAACTGGTGCAGTTGCACCAGGGCCCAGGCCACCTAGGGGGCCCCTGAGGCTCCAGCGGTAGTTCCCCCCTGACATACAGGAGGCTGCATTTGGCAATAGTCATGTGGGTCCCAAAGGGGGGGGCGGGGGGGGTGCTGTCGGGTGTTAGCTGCGCACCCGCGGCACTGCTGTGCTGCTGGCATTGCGCCCATGTCATGTGCCAGCAGCGTCGCGTCGTGTGCCGGCTCTCTTCTTACATTAAGTCCCGGGGGGGAAGTGCTGGCTGCGGGCGGGCGGCGCTGCTATCAGTAGTACGAAGGGGGGGAGGAGGGAGGGGGGGTTGCTGGTGGAGCAGCAGCATTGAGGCAGGGGGGGCTGGGAGGGTCGGTGCTGCTTCCGGCTCTTCCGTGGAGGCAGGCATCACACCCTCTCCAGAAGTCGGAAGACAATGAGACGACCCGGCAGTGAGCAAGCTGATTGAGGGCTCCAGCCAGGTAAGAGCCCCGGAGCAGGGCTTTGGTCTGGTGCCTGGTGGGGAGGGAAACTGGGGGGGGGAGCAGGATTTGGATGCCTCAAGGAAGGGACATTCCTGGGGCCCCAAGGACCCCCCTTCAGAAGGGGATGGGGGTCATGGGGGCCCCAGGACCCCCCTTCCTTGATGCAGCCGATCTCCCCAAGCTTGGGGATAAGCTCGGATGCATCAAGGAAGGGGGTGTCTTGAGGCCCCAGCCCCCCCCCTTCAGAAGGGGGTCCTGGGGGAGAAGCTCGGCTGCATCAAGGAAGGGGGGGCCCCTAGGACTCGTAGGGGCCCCCTCCTTCCTTAATGCAGCCGAGCTTCTCCCCCAGGACCTCCCCTAGGGCCCCGGGCCCTTTCCTTGATGCAGCCGAGCTTCTCCCCCAACTAGGTGGATAAGCTTGGATGCATCAAGGAAGGGGGGTCCTGGTCCGCCGTGGCCAGCACCAGCCACCGGACCGCTCCCCGCTGCACATCTCGCTGACCGCAGCCGCCATGGGCAGCTCCAGCCACCGGACCGCTCCCCGCTGCACATCCCGTCGCCAGCAGCCGCCGTGGCCAGCACCAGCCACCGGACCGCTCCCTGCTGCACATCCCGTCGCCAGCAGCCGCCGTGGCCAGCACCAGCCACCGGACCGCTCCCCGCTGCACATCCCGTCGCCAGCAGCCGCCGTGGCCAGCACCAGCCACCGGACCGCTCCCCGCTGCACATCTCGCTGACCGCAGCCGCCATGGGCAGCTCCAGCCACCGGACCGCTCCCCGCTGCACATCCCGTCGCCAGCAGCCGCCGTGGCCAGCACCAGCCACCGGACCGCTCCCCGCTGCACATCCCGTCGCCAGCAGCCGCCGTGGCCAGCACCAGCCACCGGACCGCTCCCCGCTGCACATCTCGCTGACCGCAGCCGCCATGGGCAGCTCCAGCCACCGGACCGCTCCCCGCTGCACATCCCGTCGCCAGCAGCCGACGTGGCCAGCACCAGCCACCGGACCGCTCCCAGCTGCACACCTCGCCGACAGCAGTCGCCATGGCCAGCACCAGCCACCCAGCTGCACATCTCGCCACCAGCAGCCGCCATGCCCAGTACCTGCCACCGCCACCGGACCGCTCCCCGAAGCCCAGCCAGGCACAGGGGGAGCTCCAACACCCACCATGGAGCCCCCATCTGACCCTATGCTCCTCCACCATTAACCCCCTCCATCGTGCGTTGACCACCGAGCCTCCATCCTGCGCTGACCACCTCATTCCCGGTTCAAGCTTCCATCAGCGATGGGTGGGACCGGGTGAGACCGAAAGGGGGTGTGTAGGTGTGTGTCTGTGTGTGTAGGTGTGTGTGTGTGTGTGTCCATTTTGCCGTCCCCCGCCGTACCGATCCTCGCCCTCCGATGCGATAGCATCAGGCACACATCTACAATATATATATCCTCCTTGAGGCTGTCTTGGGCTATATATGTTATACCAGGCTATGCTGGACTGTATATATTACCTGGCGGCTGTGCTGGACTGTATATATTACCTGGCAGCTGTGCTGGGCTGCATATATTACCTGGAGGCTGTGCTAGTCTGTATATATTACCTGGCGGCTGTGCTGGACTGTATAATGTTACCTGTAGGCTGTGCTGGGCTGTATATATTACCTGGAGGCTGTGCTAGTCTGTATATATTACCTGGCGGCTGTGCTGGACTGTATAATGTTACCTGTAGGCTGTGCTGGGCTGTATATATTACCTGGCGGCTGTGCTGGACTGTATATATTACCTGGCGGCTGTGCTGGGCTGTATATAGTACCTGGAGGCTGTGCTAGTCTGTATATATTACCTGGCGGCTGTGCTGGACTGTATAATGTTACCTGTAGGCTGTGCTGGGCTGTATATATTACCTGGCGGCTGTGCTGGACTGTATATATTACCTGGCGGCTGTGCTGGGCTGTATATAGTACCTGGCGGCTGTGCTAGTCTGTATATATTACCTGGCGGCTGTGCTGGACTGTATAATGTTACCTGTAGGCTGTGCTGGGCTGTATATATTACCTGGCGGCTGTGCTGGACTGTATAATGTTACCTGTAGGCTGTGCTGGGCTGTATATATTACCTGGCGGCTGTGCTGGACTGTATATATTACCTGGCGGCTGTGCTGGGCTGTATATAGTACCTGGAGGCTGTGCTAGTCTGTATATATTACCTGGCGGCTGTGCTGGACTGTATAATGTTACCTGTAGGCTGTGCTGGGCTGTATATATTACCTGGCGGCTGTGCTGGACTGTATATATTACCTGGCGGCTGTGCTGGGCTGTATATAGTACCTGGCGGCTGTGCTAGTCTGTATATATTACCTGGCGGCTGTGCTGGACTGTATAATGTTACCTGTAGGCTGTGCTGGGCTGTATATATTACCTGGCGGCTGTGCTGGACTGTATAATGTTACCTGTAGGCTGTGCTGGGCTGTATATATTACCTGGCGGCTGTGCTGGACTGTATATATTACCTGGCGGCTGTGCTGGGCTGTATATAGTACCTGGAGGCTGTGCTGGACTGTATATATTACCTGGCGGCTGTGCTGGACTGTATAATGTTACCTGTAGGCTGTGCTGGGCTGTATATATTACCTGGCGGCTGTGCTGGACTGTATATATTACCTGGCGGCTGTGCTGGGCTGTATATAGTACCTGGAGGCTGTGCTGGACTGTATATATTACCTGGCAGCTGTGCTGGGCTGTATATATTACCTGGCGGCTGTACTGGGCTGTATATATTACCTCGAGACTGTGGTGGACTGTATATATTAGGCTGACTTGTGGCCCCTATGCAGCAAGCTCCATGCATTGTGTATGGGGCTTGCGGTTCTGGCAGATGCGGCATTTGCAGCCGCGAAAAAAAAAATGCTGCAAGCATGGGGCTTGCCACATCCAGACCACAAGTCAGCCGTTATGCGGCACCACCTGCTGGATCGGCCATAAACATCAGCTTGCCGCTTATGTGAAAGGGGCTTAAGAGCTGTCTATTGACATGAAGCAGCAGAGTCACTGGCTAGAGAGGCTAGAGAGGTTTGTGACAGACCTATGCAAGTGGTAGGTAGAACGGGTAGGTAGGTAACTACTATCTTCCTATTAGTTTTTAGGATCATATTAAAAAAATTAAGCAACTTTACTATTTAGATTTGATAGTTGCGTTGTAAATAAATATTACAATCTATATGTTTACGTTACTTTGTCGCCACTATGAGGGGCGGGGGGGGGGGCCCCGAAAAATTTCTTGCACCAGGGCCCACTACAGTCTGGGTCCGCCCCTGAGTGGGGGAGATAGATAGAGAGGGAGAAAATCTAAGTGTAGATTATAAAATATGATTATAGATAATGGGTTTTATGCTCACCTTTTTGATGTCTTTACTTCCTCGTGTAACAATTCCTTATGCCGTTAATTCGTTTATCCACTCTTTAGTGTGCTTGCCTCCTGGTTTGCAGCTATGTCCCAGAAATGACAGAGCTCCCAGCCCGGAGTCTGTTAGGTGTGCCCACAGAAAGAGATTATCTGGTATATAGATGAGCGCTCCCCAGTTCCAGAAAGACACCATCCAAATTCTTCTTATTTTCAAAGAAGTAATTTATTCCATCAGTGTATATTGGAGAACATACAACGCGTTTCGGCTTTACAGTAAGGATAAGCCTTCCTCAGGTATACATGTGTACTAATATTTTCTCTTTATATAGGGTCTGAGCTCTTAGATAATTAAACTAATTATGCTAAGTGCTAGGTCAGGATGCCTGGTTAATGAGAAATCCCTGATTGCCTCTCCTTAATTCTCTGGGAGACCTCTGTTTTTTTCTATATCTATAAATAAAGTGTATATTTCTATATTTAAGTGCATAATAATTAGTAAAAAATAAGTTGTATGTTCATAATAAAACACAATAAAAAATAATACAATAACATACATTAAAATCTGTCTTCATAATAAAACAGCATCATTATTCATTTTCAAAACCATTTTTCTATTGAGGTACTGCCATCTCAATGCAAGCATCTCTCATAGATCTAATGGGTTATCCAGATGTATTATCTACATGTGTACATCTGATTTTCTAAATATGCTGTAAAAATGGCTGAAAGACTTCCCTCGTTTGTCCTCCATATTTAACAATGCGTTCCACGCATGGAAGTCGGTTCTAACACCCGACTATATATAAACTAAAACGGAGAAATTGGTCCCACTCTATAGAAAATTTTAATAACAAGATAGATTTGTTATTAATTTGTTAAATATAGAGGACAAACGAGGGAAGTCTTTCAGCCATTTTTACAGCATATTTAGAAAATCAGATGTACACATGTAGATAATACATCTGGATAACCCATTAGATCTATGAGAGCATGCTTGCAATGAGATGGCAGTACCTCAATAGAAAAATGGTTTGAAAATGAATAATGATGTTGTTTTATTATGAAGACAGATTTTAATGTATTATTTTTTTATTGTGTTTTATTATGAACATACTACTTTTATTTTTTACTAATTATTATGCACTTAAATATAGAAATAGAAATATACACTTTATTTATAGATAGAGGTCTTCCAGAGAATTAAGGAGAGGCAAAAAGCCGAAACGCGTTGTATGTTCTCCACTACATTACCGATGGAATAAATTCTTTGAAAATAAGAAGAATCTGGATGGTGTCTTTCTGGAACTGGGAGCTCTCGTCTATATACCAGATCATTTCTTTCTGTGAATAAGACTGTTTCGAAATTCTTGTGCCCCAGGCAGCACTCCATCAGCCTCTGGAATGTTCCCGGGGTGTTACAGAGGTCAAATGGCATACAGTTGAACTCGCAGAGGCCCATCGGCATGGTAAACGCTGTCTTCTCTTGGTCAGCCTCTGCTGCAGGAACCTGCCAATACCCACTGGTATGATCTAAGGTGGAAAAGTAGTTAGCAGTAGATAATGCAGCTAGTGATTCCTCAATTCTAGGCAATGGGTATGCATCCTTATTTGTAATGCGGTTGATCTGCCTGTAGTCAACACACATCCTCATTGTACCATCTTTCTTTCTAACCAGGACTAGAGGAGCTGCCCAGGGGCTATAACTTTCTCTTATCACCCCTCCTTCATTTTCTTTAACATGTCTGTGGCACATTGATAGTGAGCTGGCGGTACAGGTCTTTATCTTTCTTTTATGGGCGGATGATCTCCTGTGGGTATGTGATGTGCAACCCCTTTTACCTGCCCAAAGTATAATGGATGTTTACAAAAGACTTGTTCATATTCTCTCACTACCCGGTATACTCCATGCTTTTGATGGGAGGGTGTAGAATCGGTACCTAAATGCAACTTCTGGCACCAATCCTCCAGCTTTCCCTCTGAGCCGTTATACTCTGCCTGTTCTGACAGATTCAACGGCTCTACTGCCTGGATGGAGTTGTTATCGGCAGTACACAATTTAGCAATGGTAGCATTCTTCGGCAGTTTAACTTTTTCACCACAATTTAAAATGCATAGTGGTACCCTCCCCTTGCATACATCAACTACCCCTCTGGCTGTCAGGACAGTGGACCTACTGTGTGAATACACGGGCTCTAACAGGGCTTGGTAATCTTGCCCTCTAAGGCCTATTGCTGCCCTACACCAGACCAACATTTCAGTTTTTGGAAGTATTGCAATGGGTACCGGATCACTTTCTCTTACACTGCCGATTTCACTCCAGACAACTCTACCTGCTGTCTCAGCATCAGTGCTTATATTTCTTTCCTCAGGACTCGTTGCTGTCCACTATTGGCAGTTTCGGCAATCTGCTGTAACAAGATAATAATCTCTGCAAGACAATTTCCTAATACATTAGTGCAGAGGTGTATCTAGGTTCTCTGGCACCCCAGGCAAGGCTTCGGTTTGGCGCCCCCCCTCCCCCAAGCAGTCTGAGTAGTCGTCATGTGCCCGATCATTCATATACGATTTGCACACTTACAGTCATGTGCCGACGAGCTGCAATACCTAATTCTTTCAATGTTCAATGAAAAACAAAGTATATTACATGCTGTTAGGATTGGGCTACAGGGCTTAGTGTTTGAATTAAAGGGCTCTTCCAGGTGTGAGATGAGTCTGTAGTCCAGGGTTGGGGAACCTTTTCTCTGCAAAGGGCCATTTGGAAATTTAGAATATCATTCGAGGGCCGTATAAATTTATTAACTTAAAAAACAGTGCTCTGCGCATGACTGAGCAGGAGAACGCTGCGGACCCATTGAAATCTGTCCTGGTGGCCGCCGGTGATGTCAAAGGAAATCACCGACGGCCACCGGGAGATCAGCTGGAGCCACTGCACAATCCGCTGCCGTTCTCCTCCCCCCCGCTGCCGGTAATCTGCTGGCGGTGTCGGTGAGGAGAAACAGCTGATCTGACAGCTGTTTGAATGTTCCCGCACCGACATCTCCTCTCTGTGTCGGCGCAGGAGATTTAAACAGCTGTCAGATCAGATGTTTCTGCCCGCTGACAACGGTCGGAGCTTACCAGGGGCCCGGAAGAGATCTCTGCCGCTGATCTCTTGTCTCCGGCCCGCCTCCCGAGCGTGCCGATTGGTTGGCCGGGCTCCATAGTGATGTGTCCGCAGGCGGAAATTCTCCGCTGCGGACACATCATTATGAACAAAAATGACCCTGCTTTCACTGCGTTTGTGTCTGCATGCCCTCTGCATGCAGACACAAACACAAATGTGAAGGTAGCCTAACCCCATTTCTGGGGCCTGAGGTATACTGCACATGGGTAGATAGAGCCTGAGGTAGACAGCACAAGGGTAGACAGAGCCTGAGGTAGACGGCACAAGGGTAGGCAGAGCCTGAGGTATACAGCACATGGTTACACGGAGCGTGAGGTATACAGCACATGGGTACACAGAGCATGGGGTACACAGCACGTGGGTACACAGGGCCAGAGGTATATGGCACATGGGTAGACAGAGCCTGAGGTATACGGCACATGAGTACATGGAGTTTGAAACATACGGTACACGGAGCACAAGGAATACGACACATGGGTACAATGAGCGTGAGGCATACGGCACTTGGGAACACAGAGCCTGAGGTGTACGACACATGGGTACACTGAGCCTGAGGCGTACAGTACATGGGTACACTGAGACGGAGGCATATGGCACACAGGTACATGGGGCCAGAGTCATACAACTCATGGGTACACAGAACATGGATACACTGAGCCTGAGGCATATGGCACATGGGTACACAGGGCCTGAAGTATAAGATACAGGTACAAGAGGGCCAAAGGCGCATGACACACGGTTACACGGGGGACAGAGGCGCACGACACAGGGGCCAGAGGCGCGTGACACACAGGTGCACGGGGCCACAGGCGCACGGGTACAAGGTGGCCAGAGGTGCACGGGTACATGGGGGCCAGAGGCGCACGACACACGGGTACACGGGGGCCAGAGGCGCACGACACAAAGGGTACACGGGGGCTGAGGCACACGACACACGTGTACACGGGGGCCAGAGGCGCAAGACACACGTGTATACAGGGGCCTGAGGCGCATGACACACAGGTACACAGGGGGCAGAGCAAAAAGAGATCCAGCAACACATCCAAATGAAGGTAGATAAAAATCAATGTGGACATATATGATTTTAACATGGCTTCACATGATTTTTATCTCCCTCCCTTGGCTATGTTTCTGGATGCAGCTCCTTCTTATACTGCTGACAGTTTTCATCCCTGTACAGCCGACGATCACAGAGCAGACACTTTATTTATTTACTTATCTGACACCTTTAGATTTACTCACGGACTTCCCGAGGTGGAGGAATTGTTTATTTAAGATAAGCAGGAGGTGATTGTAATCCTCCCGGGAGCTGAGCTGGACAGTGCAGAGGCTCCTGCTTCACAGAACGCCTCACGCTGACTATGTTTCAGGTTGGAGACAATTCCGGCACGCACCGCTGCTGATTTAAAGGGTCCGCGCTACAAATAAAAGCAAAGTGGCCACGAGCCGGATCAGGTAACATGGGGGCCTGACATTCCCCACCCCTGCTGTAGTCCCTCTAGGTGACTGAGGGCCTCGGAATTCTCACAGCGCGTGGTCTGCACACGGTCAGGATTCTCTTGTGTTAATATAAGATTGGACGGTTGTGTGAGCACAAGAATGCAATTCTTCATTCTTCGTTCAGTTCATTTTCATTGATCGAGACCTCGCATGTCTAGTCAGTACATGACTGCATGTATGTAAATCGCATACTTACAGTTTCATGACCTCTCACCTCCAGCAGCAGAGAATCCTGATAGTGAGCAGTGTGTGCTCTGTGAGAATTCAGAAGTCTGCAGTCACATAGAGGGACACATGGAGTGACTGCATCACAAATATGGGACAACCCCTTTAATGCTTCTAACAAATAAAAACATAGAACCCTTGTCAGAGGGCACAACACTTTATGAACGTAGCCATGTATCACATAATCTTACAGGTTATAGATTGTTACATGTGTACAGGATCAGAACCAATAACAGCACAAGACTGCATCACCGGACCCACCAGAGGTACAGAAATACATCCATATAACCCCCATCAGAACAGAAATACAGCATCACAACCCTCATCAGTACATAAATACACCAGCAAACCCACAAGAAGTACAGAAATACATCCATATAACCCCCATCAGAACAGAAATACATCATCAGACCCATCAGAGGTACAGAAATACATCCATATAATCTCCATTAGTACAGAAACACAGCATCACAACCCTCATAAGTACACAAATACACCAGCAGACCCACCAGAGGTACAAAAATGCATACATATAGCCCCTATCAGTACATAAACACAATGTCAAAACCCTCATCAGTGCAGAAATACAACACCAGACCCACCAGAGGTACATAAATACATCACCAAAGCCCTCATCAGTAACAAATTTCCTCAATCATTAGAACCACCAGAGATGCAAAAATACATAACTAGAACCCCCATTAGTTCACGTATACATCCATATAACCCCCATCACAATAGAAACACAGCATCACAATCCTCATTAGTACAGAAATTCATCATCAAAACCAACATCAGTACATAGTAAAACAATTGTAATGTCAGGTCAGACCTATATACATTTGTGCTGCATGAACCTACAACCCCTACTACATCCTTAACAATGGTATGGAGTACTGGGAGTTGTTGTTACCATTCACCATCAGATCATACAGGAACTACAGTACTGATGAGAATTAGTCAGTATCATAAATACGGTAATCATTTACATCCAGGTACCTTATAGATGACCTTGTCTCGAATTGTGATCTTTTTCTTTTCTTCATCTTGTTCTGACACCATAATGACTCTTCACATCCACAGCTCATCTCTGGAGACGTCCATCTTCTCCGGTCTTCAGCACATCCCGGCACGATATCCTTGGTTCAAAAAAACACCGGACTTTGAGGAATAGCGCTTCCTTAAGAGGCACAATAATTTCTTCCAAGAGTTCTTTAATTCATATAAAAGTCAATAATTCCGTATATTGCAGTACAATACAACGCGTTTCGACTTACATACAAGTCTTCCTCAGGTACATGTGATAATGGCATAAGAAATAGATGTGTGCTCTCTTATAGGATTCTCATTACAACTGAGCTTGAGATGTTGGGAGGTTAGTCTCAAGCTCAGTTGTAATGAGAATCCTATAAGAGAGCACACATCTATTTCTTATGCCATTATCATATGTACCGTACCTGAGGAAGACTTGTATGTAAGTCGAAACGCGTTGTACTGTACTGCAATATATGGAATTATTGACTTTTATATGAATTAAAGAACTCTTGGAAGAAATTATTGTGCCTCTTAAGGAAGCGCTATTCCTCAAAGTCCGGTGTTTTTTTGAACCATATACTGACGAACCAGGCTCCCTTGAGAAGACCTGATCCCTCCGGAGAGGAAGGCTGCAAGCCTAAGAGAAGACCTTATACTATATGAACAAAAGACACCAAAAAGGTGAGCATTTTTTGATCATTACCACCTAGACCAAGATCAAATAATCTCTACACTTAGATCTGCGCCGGCTCTTTTTCTCTATTATCCCCCCTTTTAGAGATTAACGGCACGATATC
Organism: Allobates femoralis; assembly: GCA_033576535.1. Lineage (NCBI taxonomy): Eukaryota > Metazoa > Chordata > Amphibia > Anura > Aromobatidae > Allobates > Allobates femoralis. Next base: position 93,729,172 of record JARQOC010000012.1, on the reverse strand, counting down.
CTTAAAAATGGCAAAATGATCAAAATTCTCATGAGTAATAATATCTGCCCTACACTGAGCCCCGTAATAAATAATTGCTCCTCCTCACTGTTCCCTGCACAAAATATGATTTATACACTGTCCCTCTTCTGGCGCATGCCCTCCACACTGCCCCCTCTTCACACTGCCCTCTTCTTTCTATACTGGGCTCCCTGGTTGCACTGTCCTCTACACTGTGTCCCCCTATACAGCCCATGGTTTATATTGTTCTCCCTCATCAAACTCAATCTCGCCGCACATACTGTGTTGGTAGCCATCCCCCTTAGTCCTTGTATTGTGTCCACACTCTTCCCCCCTCATTCCACATACCGTATCGCAGCCATCCCCCTCTCTCGCCATATACTGTGCCCCAGCTATCCCCCATCACTCCCCATACTGTGCCGTAGTAATCCCCCCTCACTCGCCATACTGTGCCACAGCCATCTCCACTCACCATAATGCACCGCAGCCATCCCAACCCACTCACCATACTGTGCCGCAGCCATCCCCCCTCTCTCATCATACTGTGCAGCAGCCATCCCCACTCACCATACTGTGCCGCAGCCATCCCCACTCACCATACTGTGCCGCAGCCATCCCCACTCACCATACTGTGCCGCAGCCGTCCCTACTCACCATACTGTGCCTCAGCCATCCCCACTCACCATACTGTGCTGCAGTCATCCCCACTCACTCACCATACTGTGCTGCAGTCATCCCCACTCACTCACCATACTGTGCCGCAGCCATCCCCACTCACCATACTGTGCCGCAGCCATCCCCACTCACCATACTGTGCCGCAGCCATCCCCATTCACCATACTGTGCCGCAGCCATCCCCACTCACCATACTGTGCCGCAGCCGTACTCACCATACTGTGCCTCAGCCGTCCCCACTCACCATACTATGCCGCAGCCGTCCCCACTCACTCACCATACTGTGCTGCAGCCATCCCCACTCACCGTACTGTGCCGCAGCCATCCCCACTCACTCACCATATTGTGCCGCAGCCATCCCCATTCACTCACCATACTGTTTGGCTCACCTATCCCCCTAAGTTGGTTTTTATTCCTCCCCAGCCCAGTTTGGCTCTTATTCCCCCCTCCCACCGGTTTGGCTCTTGTTCCCACCTCCCCCATTTTGGCTCTTATTCCTCCCTGCTCTCCCCCCTAGTTTGGCTCTTATTCCCCCCCTCCCCTCACTTTGGCTTATTCCTTCTCCTCTCCCCCCCTATTTTGGCTCTTATTTCCCCCCTCCCTCCGGTTTGGCTCTTATTCCACCCCCGGTTTGGCTCCTATCCCCCCCCCTCTCCCACCTAGTTTGGCTCTTATCCCTTCCCCCCCCTCTTTCCCCAATTTGGCTCTTATTACCCGCTCCCCCAGTTTGGCTCTTATTCCCTCCCACCCTGTCCCCCTTCCCCTAATTACATCCATCTTCGGGGTCTTCAGCTCCTCCAGCTGGAGCACTTTTCCCCATCCTACTGCCTTTGCACTACAGGGCCGCCGAGTCAGTGACCTCAGTAGCGTGATCAGGTGACTGATCACGTTACTGATGTCCCCCTGACCCGGAAATGCCAGGTATCGGGGAGCTATTCCATCATACAGAGCGGCTCATAGTCGCACTGTATGATGGATAGCAGGAGCTGGCGCCCGGCATTTTCTCTGTTCCTGCTGTCACCTGATAGCGGGAGCAGAGAGAACTGCCGGCTCCCACAGCGGGGAAGGGGCGGAAGATGCGGTCGGTGGCGAGACACCTTGGGCACTGCAGCAGGAGGCTGGATGGTGCCCTCCTGTCTGATGCGCCCGGGGCAAATGCCCCGTCAGCCTCCCCCCTAGATACGA
>JARQOC010000012.1:93705225-93727212 GCA_033576535.1 Allobates femoralis | reverse complement strand
GGAGGAGAGATGGAGGAGCGGTGACAGGAGGAGAGACGGAGGAGCGGGGACAGGAGGTGAGACCGAGGAGTGGGGACAGGAGGAGAGACCGAGGAGTGGGGACAGGAGGAGTGGTAACAGGAGGAGAGATGGAGGAACGGGGACAAGAGGAGAAACGGAGGAGCGGGGACAGGAGGAGAGACTGAGGAACGGGGACAGGAGAAGAGATGGAGGAGCGGGGACAGGAGGAGAGACCGAGGAGTGGGGACAGGAGGAGTGGTAACAGGAGGAGAGATGGAGGAACGGAGACAGGAGGAGAGACGGAGGAACGGGGACAGGAGGAGCAGTAACAGGAGGAGAGATGGAGGAATGGGGACAGGAGGAGAGACCGAGGAGTGGGGACAGGAGGAGCGGTAACAGGAGGAGAGATGGAGGAACGGGGACAGGAGGTGTGGTGACATGAGGAGAGACAGAGGAGCAGTGACAGGAGGAGAGACAGAGGAGCGGTGACAGGAGGAGAGACAGAGGAGCGGTAACAGGAGGAGAGATGGAGGAACGGGGATAGGAGGCACGGTGACAGGAGGAGAGACAGAGGAGTGGTGTAGTTCACTCACGTTGACTGAACAAGTTCTGTCAGTCACAGTATGTAAACCACATACATATTCTAGAATACCCGATGCGTTAGAATTGGGCCACCATCTAGTTATAATATAACCACATAGTGCCAAAGTAACTGCCATACTGTACCATCATATAATGCCAAAATAATAGCTGCCATCCAGTACACAAATACTTAAAGATGTAAAGGTAAAACAGTCCAGTGTATATGTGTCTGGCAGATGTGGATAAGGAATAGAGTCATCCCATAAAATAGTACTGTATATACTGTAAAATGTAGTGCTGCCAACAGTAAGGGATGCAGCTTTAAAAAACATTTGACGCTTATTCCTTGTAGTTTGGAAAGAAGCAACATTTGGCATGTCTCCATATACTTTTGAATAGGGGATAAATTATTGGTCATGGAGGATCGATCGTTGGGACCCCCAGTTATGACAAAAAGGGGGCAGTAAAAGTGGATCTGTCCGTGGTCGCCTGTCTAAATAGGGCTACCGTGGACAGTCTTAGTGCTAACTATTCTAACTATTCTCGAGGCACTCTGACCATTACCTAGGGATATGGACTCACACAGAGGCCTTGGGTTGAATCCTAGAAATAGCCACTGGCCAATGGAGCAGGATGGAAGGAATGGTGAAATTGCTGGGTCAAAACCTAAGCACCGGCCGGTGGAGCAGGCTGGAAAGAACAGTCATATAGCAGGCTCAAAACCTAACCGCTCGCCGGTAAAGCATGCTGGCAGGAATGGTCAAATCATTGGGTCAAAACCTAACCGCTGGCTGGTGAAGCAGGCTGGCAGGAATGGTCAAATCATTGGGTCAAAACCTAACCACTCGCCAGTGAGGCATGCTGGCAGGAACAGTCAAGTCACTGAGTCAAAACCTAACTATTGGCCGGTGAAGCAGGCTGGTGGCAGGAATGGTCAAATCACAGGGTCAAAACCTAACTGTTGGCTGGTGAAGCAGGCTAACAGGAATGGTCAAGTCACTGGGTGAATACCTAACTACTGGCCGGTGAAGCAGAGTGGCAGGAATGGTCAAGTCACTGGGTGAAAACCTAAAGGTACCATCACACGTGGCAATATTGCTAGCAATTTCACTGGCAATTTGCTGGTTGCAGTGAAATCATGGACACATTGTTCTATTTTGTTGCTGTGTACAAATGTAACAATGTGTCCATGATTTCACTGCAACCAGCAAATTGCCAGAGAAATTGCATGCAATATTGCCACGTGTGATGGTACCTTAACCGTTGGCCGGTGAAGGAGGGTGGCAGGAATGGTCAAATCACAGGGTCAAAACCTAACTGTTGGCTGGTGAAGCAGACTGACAGGAATGGTCAAGTCACTGGGTGAAAACCTAACCACTGGCCGGTGAAGCAAGGTGGCAGGAATAGTCAAATCACAGGCCTGTGCCAGAGGGAAGCCTAGCCAGTGTAAGGGACCCAAGAGTGAGGGTCAGAGGCAAGGTGAGACGGAGAGGGGGCGGAGGGGGCCCAGTTCACCCCAGAGGAGCAGTAGAGACAACCCGGATTCCGGAGTCCGAGTTTGCATGGGTCCAGTTAGCCCAGTAGAGAAGACCGGAGGGCCAGGGAGACTTCAGTCTCCTGGCAGAGGAACACTTGTAGCACAGCCACCAACAGAGCCAGAGATAGCGGTTCCCAGCAAAAGGTTCTCATAGCCTGCTATACAAGTGAGGGACACAGGAGAGGTCAGGGCCAGGTTTTAGACAGCCCAGGAATAGAGCACACACACAGTAACAAGGAGGCCTCACAATTCATCGGGTGTGGAAATCCTGAACTGTCACCCGACCACCTGGACTATACCCTGGACATAACCTTGCAACATTATCATTAATGGTACCTTTACACGCCGCTACTGGATGGTGGCAACAACCGGGTACATGAGAGAAATGTATCTTGCACCGCCAATTCAACCCGAGGTAGCGGCGTGTGAAGACGGTTGTAGCCACCCGCCAGTGGCGGCACCTGTTTCAGAGCACTGCCCTAAAACAGGTGGTTACCCAGCCGATGGTAGCAACCTGTATCGGCGTGTAAAGAAGGAACAGAAGGGTTGTTTCTACACCATGCTATGTACCTGGTATGTACCTGGGGCGTGACACAGCCTTTGGGAAACCACCCCCCTTCAGCGATCATTGGAGGAAGCTCCTGCGTTACGATTGGTTGTTGCTGCATAGGGCGGCATATTTAAGGAGCTGACCAGTCACACTACACAATTGCTCGAGTGTCATGTATTAATCAGCCTCCTGCGCTGGCTGGCCAATCATGATGTTATTGCTTTGTCCTATCAGCGTACGAGCGTCTCGTAATCCACAATTGTGGCACGCCTATGTGTTGTCCCTGCTGCCTTTGTTCCGCCCATATTACCTTGTTATAGCGGCGTGTAAATGAGGTAAGGTGCTCGGCAGAAGGTAACTTGAGACACCCGGCGGTGTATCTAGAGATAGATGTAACCTACCGTAGCGCACCTTGTTGTGGCGTGTAAAGGTGGTGCGATTACCGTTTGCAACCGTTTGTGCGTGCTCGTGCACGTGAAGTAGCCGGTTGTTGCCACCATCCAGTAGCGGCGTGTAAAGGTACCATTAAAGGTACGGAAACAAAGCCTCAGTGTGCGTCTGTTATTGCGGCCCCTGATCCTGCTCCCTTCATAGACTATACCGCAGTGTCTCCACCTGATGAGCCGCCCTCTCCTGCAGCACAAGAGGCAAGGCTGTTCACCACAACTGCCACGGGGATTCCGCTCCACCTACGGGGAGTGTTACCAACTAGCTGCTCCATCATCACCCCGGTCTACAAGCAGCGCTGGTATAATTACCAGGAACTGTAGGTGGTGTCACAAACTTTTTTTATTTGAACCCCTTTTTTGGCGACCACCAGGGCCACGGGACTGGGCACAGGCCCCAGTGACATCTAAAATAAGGCTCGGACACGATGCTCCTCTGCACGGGTCTTTATTTAGTTCACGCACGGTACACAGGAATAACGGTTTCACTTTCAGGTAATGGACAGGGTGGTCCCTATGATGAACAGTGTCCCTCCAAGGCTCCACAGTGTCTCTCTTAATCTGACTGTCCCTTTTACTCTTCGCTGCCTTCCACGTACCAGGTTGGGATACAGAGGAACTTCTATTGGGCACCCGAGCCGTTGGCCTGGCAGCTCCCGATGGGTCCCTGGACCTCAAAGGTGGGTACCCCTCCCGGTACAGCTGCGGTGATGGTGGTTTGTGTATTGCACTCCTATGAAGCCGTCAATCACTCCGGTTCTGTAGCATAGCGATGGAGCATCTGCACTACCTCAGAGCCGGTACTCCGGGTTGGACTGGGCTCGGGTCGTCTTTCACCCGTTGCTCGTTCTCTTGGCCCCCTTCACTTCTGGGTCACCGACTCTAGGTGCCCTCCCTGTTGGCTGTTCTGTCACGACATCTGTTCTTGTTCCTGTCTCTACAACTTTCTAACTCTGTTCTCTCTTTCCCCACTGCTATGCATCTAACTCTCATCCTACCAGGACCGGTTGCCAAAGAAACGGGTATCTAATTGGTCCTCTGCCTCTAGATGTTGCATGTGGTGCATGGAGCCTTGGGATTATCCTGTTCACCACTGAGACGGAGAATACTGCACCTTCAGTCAGGGGTGCAGTACACTCCTGTGACGCACTCGTTGCGGGGCGCCACATCTCCACAGAATCCTGAGGCTGACCAGGCCTCTCCTGATGTGCACAGGTTCTGATATCGGCTGAATCACTCTCACCGGGATTGAACAGACTTCCCAGGATTCATCTCACCGACAGAGCCAGTATTCCACAGTCTCTCCATATCTACGGTCCGGTCTGTACAGGTCGCCCCTCTGATCTGAGATTCGCAGCATTTAGGCCTTCTGGTGTTGTAACAGGTGAATCCCTGTACAGGGGTACCTCTTCCGGTGCTCCACTGTGAGTGTACAGTGTTGCAATCCAGAGGTTCCTCCCTCAGGCACCTTTTCTCTTTTGTTAAGCTTTCCTCAATAAATATCCTTTGTTTTACTAAAGTCACTCTCCTTTCTCTTGAGTATTGGGTACACAGCTACCACTATACCACCAGTGGTCTAGTGAGTCCACTCTACGTCATCACACCCTGTGAATGTAACAACGTGCAGTGTGGTGCAGTGTGGTGCTTCCTGCTGTTCCCTTCCCTGTATGATTTACTTTGCTTCCTGGTCCATGGGTGGAGGTGAGGGCTCTTAGCTTATCAGGAATATAGGGCATGGGTGGTGACCCAGACCTCCCCAACTCCAGAGGTACCTCTGGGAGCAGGGCAAAGCTAGGGATCCCAGTCTAAGGGTCAGACTATCTCACCTGATTGCCTTTAGCCCTTCTTACCATCCTGATTCCTATTTCCCTTACTGTTATACCAGCCGTCCTGACACTGCTCTGCAAAATTAATATGGAAGCACCTGATGATGGAAGCTGATGTCACAAAAAGCGGACCTGCACTTGGGCAGCCTCCGCTATACTCATTGTCTGTGTTTGAAATAGTGAACCCCTGTAATCAGTTTTTTCCAGCAGTCTCCTAGACAATGAATAGAGCGGACAGTGAGTGCGCGCTCTTCCACTGTATTACCCCTTTTAAATGCTACCATACAATGCTCAAAGCAATGCCATACAGTCACTAAATGACACTTCCACACAGTGCCCAAATGATAAACCTTGCTCATAAAGTACCGTATCTAAATAACAGTGCTCATAATAAACCAAGAGGCCCAATCAGTGTCGTAGTATCACCACCATGGAGCACCAATACAGCATTGTAATACAATACCCAAATCAAAAGGTGACCCAAGTACTCCTGAAGTGCCCAATTGTGGCCCAAAATATGTCATCCAGAAAAATCTGTATCTACTGGGCCAGTTTATTAGGTATGGATTACTTTGATGTAATAAAATATGACTGTTTTAGCTCCCTAGTCTCCTTCTCCATCCATGTTACACCTACAGGTATTTAAGGTGTTTAGATTCACACCTACAGGTATTTAGGGAGCTTAGATGTGTAGTGTTATTTGATGGGACCTCATATTTTGCCTGTGTTGTCCTACAGAACAGCTGTGGGAAGCTCTTTCTGTCCCCCCAGGAGAATTCAGAACAATTCCCCAAACTGAAATTTCAAAGTCAACACTTCTTCAAGCCCAAGCCACCGAGAAGGAATGCAGCCGCCTGTGGAAAGGTCCTGCCCTGACTAACACAGCTCCGGCTCAGAACCTGTCCGCCATGCTTTGTAGATGTTTTCTCAAACACTTAGTCCTCACACAATAAATACTGACACATCCTTGACCTAGAGTGTGCAGGAGATGCCTGTCATGAAGGTGGTCCTCCACCATAAATCCGTGTGGAAAGTCTCCTACTGGGCCCAGCTTTAAAAACCATTCCTCATGTGCATCGTAAGTCTCCTGTACAAACTGTCTGACATTAATGAGTTTTTCCTCTGAGCTTTACTGGTGGCCTCTGACCCCAAGGAATCCTCATCACCGGTAGGAAGGGCCTTCTACTTGTCAACTCCACCACTTCAGCTAAAGGAATCCCTTGAAGTTCAGATGGAAACTAAAACAAGCCCTTTTCCTAACCAAAAATTACTGTTAATTGTGATGGATAGAGTTTATTCAGACACTTGTGTGAAGTTTGAAAGAGTTTTTAGAGCAGAAACTGTGATTGGAGAGTCTCTGCTCCGTTTCTTCTCAAAAAACTCCTCAAAAAAGTATGTACTGATTCCATGGCCATGTTTGATCTAATAAAATATGGTTGTCTTATCTCCCTAATCTCCTCCTCCATCCATGTTACACCCACAGGTATTTAGGGAGTTTAGATTCACTCCCATAGCTATGTAAGGAGCTTAGATGTGCAGTGTTATTTGATGGCAAACTCAAATTTCTCCTGTATTTTCTTGCAAAACAGCTGCGGGAAGCTCCTTCTGTCTCCTTTTTAAGGAGGATTTGAAACATTTCCACTCAATTGGCGAAATGTTCCGAGATGAAGCTGAGCAGAACCTCAACGTTTTTTAAGGAGTCTTGAGATTTGTAGAAGAAACTGGAGAGTCTCATCTCAGTTTCTTCTTAAAAAACTCTCCAAAATAGTATGTCCTGATTCCATGGCCATGATTGATCTGATAAAATATGGTTGTTTTAGCTCCCTACTCTTCTCCTCCATCCATGTTACACCCACAGGTATTTAGGGAGTTTAGACTCACATCCTCAGGTATTTAGGGAGCTTAGATTCACACATACAGGTATTTAGGGAGTTTAGATGTGTAGTGTTATTTGATGGGTATTTGAAAATTCTCCACTCAATTTGCGGAGTGTTCTGAGAAGAAGCTGAGGAGAACCTCAACGTTTTTGAGGAGTCTTGAGATTTGGAGGGAGAATTGGAGAGTCTCCGCTCAGTTTTAGCTTAAAAAAACTCCTAAAAAAAACTGTGTGCCGATTCCATGGTTATGTTTGATCTAATAAAATATGGTTATCTTAGCTCCCTACTTTCCTCCATCCATGTTACACCCACAGGTATTTAGGGAGCTTAGATTCACACCCACAGGTATTTAGGGAGCTTAGATTCACCCCTACAGGTATTTAAGGAGTTTAGATGTGTAGTGTTATTTGATGGAGATTTGAAAATTCTACACTCAATTGGTGGAGTGTTCTGAGAAGAAGCAGAACCTCAATGTTTTTGATGAAGCTTGAGATTTGGAGGAGGAATTGGAAAGTATCTGCCGAGTTTCAGCTAAAAAAAACCTCAAAAAACTGTGTGCTGATTCCATGGCCATGTTTGATCCAATAAAACATGGTTGTCTTAGCTCCCTAATCTCCTCCATCCATGTTTCTCATACAGGTATTTAGGGAGTTTAGATTCACTCCCATAGCTATGTAAGGAGCTGAAATTTGCAGTGTTATTTGATGGCAAACTCATATTTCTCCTGTGTTTTCTTGCAAAACAGTTGCGGGAAGCTCCTTCTGTGTCCTTTTTAAGGAGGATTTGAAAAATTTCCACTCAATTGGCGAAGTGTTCCGAGAAGAAGTTGAGCAGAACCTAAAAGTTTTTGAGGAGTCTTGAGATTTGTAGAAGAAATTGGAGAGTCTCATCTCAGTTTCTTCTTAAAAAACTCCTCAAAAAAGTATGTCCTGATTCCATGGCCATGATTAATCTGATAAAATATAGTTGTTTTAGCTCCCTACTCTTCTCCTCCATCCATGTTACACCCACAGATATTTATGGAATTTAGACTCACATCCTCAGGTATTTAGGGAGCTTAGATTCACACATACAGGTATTTAAGGAGTTTAGATGTGAAGTGTTATATGATGGGGATTTGAAAATTCTCCACTCAATTTGCGGAGTGTTCTGAGAAGAAGCTGAGGAGAACCTCAACGTTTTTGAGGAGTCTTGAGATTTGGAGGGAGAATTGGAGAGTCTCCGCTCAGTTTTAGCTTAAAAAAACTCCTAAAAAAAAACTGTGTGCCGATTCCATGGTCATGTTTGATCTAATAAAATATGGTTGATTTAGCTCCCTACTTTCCTCCATCCATGTTATACCCACAGATATTTAGGGAGCTTAGATTCACACCCACAGGTATTTAGGGAGCTTAGATTCTCCCATACAGGTATTTAAGGAGTTTAGATGTGTAGTGTTATTTGATGGGGATTTGCAAATTCTCCACTCAACTGGTGGAGTGTTCTGAGAAGAAGCTGAGGAGAACCTCAATGTTTTTGAGGAGTCTTGAGATTTGGAGGGGGAATTGGAGAGTCTCATCTCAGTTTCTTCTTAAAAAACTCCTCAAAAAAGTATGTCATGATTCCATGGCCATGATTAATCTGATAAAATGTGGTTGTTTTAGCTCCCTACTCTTCTCCTCCATCCATGTTACACCACAGGTATTTAGGGAGTTTAGACTCACATCCTTAAGGTGGGGTCACACGTGGCGATTTCACCTGCGACATTGCCGAAAAGTGATGTCACAGCGATGTCGCAGGCGATATTGCAAGTGCGTCGCGCTGTGTGACAGCGCGACGCAACTGCAAATTATCGCTGGTCGCAGGTTGACAGGTTTATGAACATGTTCATAAACCTGTCAACCTGTGACCAGCGATTAGGCTGGATCGCGCCGTCTGACACTGTTGGCGGCGCAATCCAGCCTATATCGCAGCGTTCCTGAGCCATCGCTCGCTGGGCTGAGCCCAGCCCAGCGAGCGACGGCTCCGCCCACATCGCCGCCGCGCGTCACCGGCAACCTCGCGCCGTGTGACAGCTGGCCTGCGATGTCGGAAGCGAGCGTGCACCTGCACATCGCTTCCGACATCGCAGGCCAGAATCGCCACGTGTGACCCCACCTTTGGGTATTTAGGGTGTTTACATTCACACATACAGGTATTTAGAGAGTTTAGATGTGTAGTGTTATTTGATGGGGATTTGAAAATTCTCCACTCAAGTGGTGGAGTGTTCTGAAATCTCAAGACTCCTCAACGTTTTTGAGGAGTCTTGAGATTTGGAGAAGAAATTGGAGAGTCTCTTGCTCAGTTTCTGCTAATAAACGCCTAAAAAAACTGTGTGCTGATTACGTCCCTCATAATTGGAGCCATTTTTGGTTGGAAAAGGACTTGTTTTGTTTTAGGTATTCATTTGGGCGCAATGGTATTTCTGAGGAGCTTCTAGTTTTTGAGGAAGATTTGGAGAGTTTCCACTTCGTCGAATTCATAACGCTCCTCATAAACTTGGAGGTTGTGCTCAGTTTCTGCTCCAAACGCTCCTCTTACATCTGTGCCAACACAGTCAATGGCTGTCACTGTGGACATGAAGTTTTCAGAGCAGAAACTATTGCAATGTGGAGGAGGAATTGGAGAGTTTTTGCTCAGTTTCTAAACAAAATCTCCTAAAGAGAAGCTATGACCACAGCAGAAAATCCACATTTTTGAAGAGTTTTTGGAATGTGTAGAGTTTCCCAGAACTCCTGGAAAGTCTCTGAATGCATTTAGTCAAAAAAGGAGCATTTCCTGCAGATTCTGCTTGAAAAATGAGTGTTTTTTTGTACCGTTGTCCTCAAAAAAATTCCTGTTGAAATCCACATTGGATTTTTAATGAGGGAGCACATAGATTGGACGGGAGGACGCGGGGTGTGAGGGATCCGGCCTCGGGCATCCTGTGATTAGTGTCAGGTCTTGACATTCATAATAGATAGCCGTATGCGCAGATGTTAATTAGGTTCATTACATTGGTTACATGCCCCCTAATTGCTTTTCCGGGATGCACGGCTTTGGTTTGGGAGTTTACTAGTTGTTTAATTTGTTCCTTATTTTGTCAAAATTCCTCGAAAGTTTGCACATACCTACCCTGACAATGAGACTTACTCCACATGTTGGATGCTTGTTGGTCAACTTTTCGGGTCCTTCTACTGAACGTATCCAAGTGTGCATACACAAGTAATATTCGTCAGGGACACTGCCTGAATGCGGGTGTCTAGCTATGCATCATGTTTGCAGCAGTCATAACAGCAGAAGGCTGCAGTTAAACAGCCAGAATGCTACACTAAGTATAAGATGTTAAAGGGGAATATTTTGACATTAATAGTCAGCATAGTTGTAGAGGTCATAACACTAAAAGGACGGGAGGATCACATCAGAATCTCCACTAAGTATTAAAGATGTTTATAACGAAGGGGTGAGTAATTTTGACATTATGATAGTAAGCATCATGTTTGTAGCAGGTCATAACTGCTAGAAGGACAGCAGGTTACAACATCAGAGATGCTCCACTAAGTATTAAAGATGTTTGATAAGAAGGGGGTGAGTAATTTGACATTATGATAGTAAGCATCATGTTTGCAGCAGATCATAACAGCTAGAAGGACAGCAGGTTACAACAGCCAGAGATGCTCCACTAAGTATTAAAGATATTTATAATAGAGGGGGTGAATAATTTTGACATTATGATAGTCAGCATTATGTTTGTAGCAGGTCATAACAGGCAGAAGGACAGCAGGTTACAACAGCCAGATATGCTCCACTAAGTATTAAAGATGTTTATAACGAAGGGGGTGAGTAATTTTGACATTATGATAGTCAGCATCATGTTTGTAGCAGGTCATAACAGCTAGAAGGACAGCAGCTTACAACAGTCAGAGATGCTCCACTAAGTATTAAAGATGCTTGAAATGAAGGGGGTGATAATTTTGACATTACAATAGTCAGTATAAATGGGGGACAGCAATTTACAACAGCCAGATGGCTAACAGGACATACAGTAACATCCAGAAGGACAGCAGACTACAACAGCCAGAAGTGATCCACTGTGTATTAAAGATGCTTTAATGAAGGGGATGAGTAATTATGACATTGATATAGACAGTAAAAGTGAGGGACAGCAAGTTACAACAGCTAGCTGGCCAGTAGGTCATAGCAACAGAGGGGGAGGAAGTAACAACAGCAAGAGATGCTCCGCATAGTATTAAAATTTGTTGCAATGAAGGAAGCGAGTCATTCAGAGATTGAAATAGTCAATAAAAGTAAGCATTTGGGGTTTAATATTAATGAACCTAATGTACAGTAGGTTATAACAGCTAGAAGGACAACAGGTTACAACAACCAGAGGTGCTCCACTAAGTACTAAAGATGCTTGTAATGTTGAGAATGAGTAAAAAGTACATTGATATAGTTCATAAGTGAAAATTTTGAGTTGAATTGTAATTAACCTAATGTCCATCAGGTCATTACAGCCAGATGGACAGCAGCCAGAGATGGTCCTATAAGTAATAAATATGCTTGTATTGAAGGGGGTGAGTAATTCTCAGATTGGAATAGTCACTAACAGTGAGCATTTGGGGATGAATTGTAAAGAACCTAATGCCCAGCAGGTCATAACATCCAGAGGGACAGTAGGTTACAGCAGGCAGAGCGGAAGCACTAAATACTAAATATGCTTGTAATGAGAGGGGGTGGGTAATTCTGACATTGTTATAGTCAGTAAAAGTGATAATTTTGGGCTGAATTTTAATAAATCTAATGTCAAGCAGGTCATAACAGCCAGAGTTGCTCCACTGAGTACTAAAATGCTAGTAATGATGGGGGCAAGTAATTCTGACATTGCAACAGTCAATAAGTGTGTATTTTAGGTTGAATTGTAATGAACCTAATGTCCAGCAGGTCATAACAGCCAGCGGGATGGCAGGTGATACCAGCCAGAAGTGCTCTACTAAGTGTTAAAGATGCTTGTAATAACGGGGGTGAGTAATTCTGACATTGTAACAGTCAGTAAAAGTGAGCACTTTGGTTGAATATTAATTGACCTTATGTCAAGCAGGTGGTCATAACAGTCAGACGGACAGCAGATTACAACAGCCAGAGTGGAAGCACTAAGTACTAAATATGCTTGTAAGGAAGGGGGTGAGTAATTCTGACAGTGATAGTCATTAAAAGTGAGCATTTTGGATTAAATTATAATTATAATCAGGTCATAACAGCCAGAGGGTCTCCACTGAATAATAAAAATACTAGTGTTGATGGGGGAAAGTAATTCTGAAATTGCAATAGTCAATAAGTGAGCATTTTGTGTTAATAGTAATGAACCTAATGTTCAGCAGGTCATAACAGCCAGAGGGCAGCAGGTTACATCAGCCCGAGTGGAAGCACTAAGTACTTAAATATGCTAGTAATGAAGGAGGTGAGTAATTCTGAGTTTACAATAGTCAATAAGTAAGCATTTTGGGTTAAAATGTACTGTCCAGTGGATAAAGCAGCAAGAGAGCAGCAGGCTACAACAGCCAGAGATCAGCAGGTTAGGGCAACAGCCAGAGAGTCAGAATCAGGTTGGGCAACAGCCAGAGAAGTCAACAGGTTACAACAGCTCAGAGAAAACAACAGGTTTCAACAGTCAGAAGGAGTTGAATCATTTTGATTGTAACAGCGTATTTATGAGAAATTTATACGAAACGTGACCTTACTCTTCCCGACTCCTCACCCCTATCTCTGCACCACATCCCCCAACGTTCTGCCTTCCTCCAGTTATAGAACTGTATAAATAAAGTTAATATAAGCTTTTCTGGGGATGGTATAAATGTTTTCCAATGCACTAAAGCGTATTATTCAAATAAACACAGCGAAATTCTGCCGTCCATTATCTAAACATGAGACTCTCCATGGTTTAATATCTGATGATGAATGGTCCGGGGTGGGGACAGACCCTCATACTCAGGAAGGTCCAGAGGAATGGGTCCGCGGCCTCTGACCCGGCCGGCAGTGATAGAGTGGGTGTTAGCCTGGAGAAAAGTAGACAAACCGGTGGTGGAAGTAGGGGGGTCTTGTATGTAGAGATGAAAGGGGGTCTGGGTAGACTTGGGGTCTTTGTCTGACCAGGCTGGAGGCTGCATTTAGAAATAGTTACATCATGTGCTGTGGTCAATCAGTGACTCAGGAGACATGAAGTCTACGGCCCCGGATAATCCATAACAGGACGTATTCATCAACTTTAGCCCCGTCACCCCATCTCTTCCCTAAATATCCCTTTAAATATCCCCTTTAAATAAACCCCCTTCTGATTAGCAGAGTCAGCTATTGATTCAATATTAATAGTCACAAAACAAAGGAAAACTAAACTTATTTAGTTTATTTTTTTTCAGATTGGAAAGCTATGAAACTTTGGAAATTACTCTATTTAGGAATTTGTCTTCGTTCCTCTTTAAAAAAAAATTGCATCTAAATGGCTTCCGAACCCCTGGCTTTCCCCAGTATATTTGCTGCATTGATATCAGTAGGTTCTCAGGTGGAGTACAGATGCTTTCAGTGAAAGGGTCAGTCCATCTCCTACACTGGGTGTTATGTTATCAGTACAATGTCCTATAGAACCTTATCCTCAGAACTATTGAGACACAGATGCTTCTTATTCCCAGTGGAAGAGATGTTGCTATTTTCACTGCAATCATCTGTACTCCAAATGAGTATGTTTAGATGTAAATGCAGCTGGAGACAGGAAAATAGACCGGGGTTAGTAATGCATGTAACCCTGGCTTTTCCCAAGTCTATTTGACTGTTTTCAGCTGCATTTCTATCTGAATGTAATTATTAGAGTACAGATGATGGCAGTGATGAGTCAGCATTTGTCTCCTCCTCTGAGTGTTGTGTTTATAATTATAGTACAATGTCCTATAGAAACTTATCCTCAGAGTTATTGAGACACAGATACTTCTTATTGCCATAATAAGTGATGTTGACCCTTTCACTGCAATCATCAGTTCTCCAAATGAGCACTTTCATATAGAAATGAAGCTGAAGGCAGGAAAACAGACCGGGGTTAGTAATGCATGTAACCCCGGCTTTTCCCAAGTCTATTTGACTGTTTTCAGCTGCATTTATATCTGAATGTAATTATTAGAGTACAGATGATGGCAGTGATGAGTCAGCATTTGTCTCCTCCTCTGAGTGTTGTGTTTATAATTATAGTACAATGTCCTATAGAAACTTATCCTCAGAGTTATTGAGACACAGATACTTCTTATTGCCATAATAAGTGATGTTGACCCTTTCACTGCAATCATCAGTTCTCCAAATGAGCACTTTCATATAGAAATGAAGCTGAAGGCAGGAAAACAGACCGGGGTTAGTAATGCATGTAACCCTGGATTTTACCAAGTCTATTTGACTGTTTTCAGCTGCATTTGTATCTGAATGTAATAATATAGAGTACAGATGATGGCAGTGATGAATCAGCGTTTGTCTCCTCCTCTGAGTGTTGTGTTTACAATTATAGTGCAATGTCCTATAGAAACTTATCCTCAGAGTTATTGAGACACAGATACTTCTTATTGCCATAATAAGTGATGTTGACCCTTTCACTGCAATCATCAGTTCTCCAAATGAGTACTTTCATATAGAAATGAAGCTGAAGGCAGGAAAACAGACCGGGGTTAGTAATGCATGTAACCCTGGATTTTACCAAGTCTATTTGACTGTTTTCAGCTGCATTTGTATCTGAATGTAATAATATAGAGTACAGATGATGGCAGTGATGAATCAGCGTTTGTGTCCTCCTCTGAGCATTGTGTTTATTAGTATAATGTCCTATAGAAGGTTATCCTGGGAGTTAATGAGACACAGATACTTCTTATTGCCATAATAAGTGATGTTGACCCTTTCACTGCAATCATCTGCCCTCCAAATGGGTACGTTCAGCTAAAAGAAGCTGGAGGCTGGCAAATAGACTGGGGTTAGTAGCGCATGTAACCTTGGATTTTACCAAGTCTATTTGACTGTTTTCAGCTGCATTTGTATCTGAATGTAATTATATAGAGTACAGATGATGGCAGTGCTGAGTCAGCATTTGTGTCCTCCTCTGAGTGTTGTGCTTATCATCATAACCTCCAGCACCAGGTTATCCCCAGAGATTGAGTCACAGATGCTTCTTATCCCCAGAGTAAGTGATGTGACCCTTTCACTGCAATCATCTGTCCTCCAAATAAGTACTTTCAGATATAAATGAAGCTGGAGGCAGGCAAATAGACTGGGGTTAGTATCGCATGTCACCCTGGCTTTTTTGTGTCTCTTTGACTGTTTTAATTTGCTTCTATATCTGAATGTAATAATATAGAGTACAGATGATGACAGTGATGAGTCAGGATTTGTCTCCTGCACTGAGTATTGTGCTTATCATCATAACCTCCAGCAGCATCTTATCTTCAGAGTTTGAGTCAAAGGTGTCTCTTATCCCCAGAGTTAATAAGATATAGGTGCTGATCCTTCAATCCAAGTAGTATCGGACTGGCCCACCGGAGGAGCGGAGGATTCTCCGGTGGGCCCAGACACTGGCACCACATAGATGTGACACTTATGTTTAACTCTAGGAAGAGTGGAGATAAGAAGACATCAGGATGAAACAACCATTTTCAAGGAACGATCGTCTTGGGACACAGCCATGTACATTTTTGGCCGATACCGCCGTTCAATCACCCACGAAAAAGGATATCTATCTAAGAATATTCTTTCAAGAAAAGATCAATTGTGGACAAAGGTCTTTGGTTTGAAGACCTGACAGATAATTAAAACACAGAAGAACATCCAGACAGTGCCCAAATGAAGTGAAGAAAGCTTAGTTAAATCTGCCATATACAACGACGTTTCCACCCTGAATGGGTCTTTATTGACCATGATGTGCGTCCTTCTCGGTGTGTCTACCTGATTTCATCCTGAAAAGGTGCTGCAAATCATCTGTTTTTCCAAAGAATTAAAACATGGCCGACATAGGCTGAACACACATGGGAGCTGTCAGACGAGTGTTGACCACCACTCCTGACTCCCTCATACATGGGCTGGACAATCGTGTTTTCAATCAGATGAAGGGTCGGGAGTTACAAAATGCCAGCTGACTGGTCCTTTTCTTCCCCCTAGCGTTATCAGTAAGGGCAGAGACCGGAGCCCCCAGACATATCCACTGGTTTGGTCGAAATCGGTCAATTCGGTAGACTTCAAACACATCGGAGATCCGAAAATTCCAAAATATTATTGAAAAGTAACAGTTTTTGGAAATTTTTGAAATTGGTCAAGAATGAAATGACTTTTAGAGCAGAAGTGTGTCCTATCAATATTTATAGAAGTACACCACTCTACGTATAGGAGACCCCGATGTGGACCTCATGGAAGTTGTCAGTTGAACGTTGACCACCTCTCCTGACTCCCTCATACATATAAGCACTCAACCGGGCTCAACGTTCATGTGTTCCCAATCTGAAAGAGAACCCCTAAAAACAAATGGGTCAGGAGTTAACATTCCAATTGCCCAGTTAATTTATCAGTGAAGGGTTAGAGTCAGGAGCCCTCATACATACTGTCTGGTCTTGACGAAATTGGACTCTTCGGCAGACCTCAAACACATTGGAGATCCAAAATCCCAATATATTATAAAAACTTACCAATTTTTGGAAGTGTTTAAAATTAGTCAAGAATGACTTTTAGAGCAGCAAACGATTTTCCTATCAGTATTTGTAGAAGTACACAAGTCTACCCATAGCAGACCCCAATGGTGACCTCTTGCTAAAGTTACATGAGAGTTGTCAGATAAATGTTGACTTCCCCTCCTTACTCCTTCATACACGGGCTGAACGTTCATGTGTTTTCAATTGGAAGAAGGAGAACATCTGAAAACAAAAGGGTCAGGAGTTAAAAATTCCAACTGCTCAGTGCTTTTAACCCCAATGTTATCAGTATGAGTAGAGTAAGGAGCCCCCTTACATATTGGCTGGTTTTGTCAAAATTGGACAGTTCTGTAGACTTCAAACCAGGGCTGTGAATCGGTAAGCCAAACATCCAACTCTGACTCCATCTCCACCAAAATGGACACCGACTCCAACTCTGACTCCACAACCAGGGCTGTGAAGTCAGTAAGCCAAACATCCGACTCCTCAATTTCCCTGAATCTGACTCCGATTCCACCCACAATGGACACCGACTCCACGACTCCGAATCTGACTCCCCAGCTTTTCTTCAAACACATTGGAGATCCAACATGCCAAAATATTATTGAAATGTAACAATTTTTAGAAATTTTTGAAATTGGTCAAAAATGAAATAACTTTTAGAGCAGCAGAAGCCTTTCCGATCATATCAATATTTATAGCAGTGGACAAGTCTACCCATACGAGAACCCAATGTGGACCTCTTGCTAAAGTCACATGAAGAGTTGTCAGATGAACGTTGACCACCTCTTCTGACTCCCTCATACATCTGAGCACTCAACTGGGCTTAATGTTCATGTATTTTCAATCGGAAGGAGAACCCCTAAAAACAAAAGGGCTGGGAGTTAAAAATGCCTACTTCCCAGTCCTTTACTTCCCCCTTAATCAGTAAGGGTAGAGCCGGGAGCCCCCATACATACTGGCTGGTCTTGACGAAATTGGGCAGTTCACCAGACCTCAAACACATTGGAGATCCAAAATTCCAAAATATTATTAAAGCGCTACAATTTTTGGAAACGTTTGAAATTGGTCAGGAACGAAATGACATTTAGAGCAGCAGAAGCCTTTCCTATCAATGTTTGTAGAAGCACCCAAGTGAATCTACCCATTCGGGACCCCAATGACCCCCTCTCCTGACATACATACTGTATGAGCACTCAACCAGGCTGAACGTTCCTGTGTTTTCAATCAGGAGGAGGAGAACCTCCGAAAACGAAAGGGTCGGGTGTTAAAAAGTCCAACTGCTCAGTCCTTTTAACCCCAATGTTATCAGTAGGGGTAGAGTCAGGAGCCCCCACACATATCGGCTGGTCTTGTCGAAATTGGACAGTTTGGTAGACTTCAAACACATTGGAGATCCCAACATTCCAAAATATTATTGAAGCGTAACAATTTATGGAAATTGGTCAAGAATGAAATGACTTTGAGAGCAGCAGAAGCCTTTCCTATCAATGTTTGTAGAAGTACAGATACGCTCCACCCAAGTCTACCCATTGGGGTAAAGCCGGGAGTCAACATACATGCTGGCTGATCGTGATGAAGTTGGACTTCAAACACATCAGAGATCCAAAATATTCTTAAAACGTAAGAATTTTGGAAATTGGTCAAGAATGAACTGACTTTTAGAGTAGCACCAGCCTTTCCTGTCAACATTTATAGAAGTACACAAGTCTAGCCATAGGAGCCCCAAAGTGGACCTCTTGTTAAAGTCAAAGTCAACATCTCCGAAACCTCAGAACTGGCCGCCTCCATTATTACGTTGTTCTGGAGACCTGAAGAATCTGAAAGACCAAACCCACCAAAAAAAGTCAACATCTGCTCAGCAGAACCTTCAATTATAATAAATTAAGTTATTCCTCGAAGACAAAACCCCTCAAAGTCTTGTGTCTCGGTGAGAAAGTTGCCCGTTCTTTGTCAGACATGCCTTCATTTTAATATTAAACGTAAATGTCATCCATCACTGAGAAAAGGCGAAAGGAAAGTAGCCGTGCCTGGGACGTGTACAAAGGCTATTAATAATTACACTCCCCATTCATGTGGACAGGAAGCTTTCATGCATTCTTACCTCTTCCCATTCATCCATTTTTCGGGTGATTCCTCATTCTCAGGCAGCTGTCCTCTTTTTTTTGAGAAAGTTTTCCCTATTGAAGAGATGAGAAAACCACTGTCTATTTTTCATCATCCTGTCACCCCTCCCCAGCATGGGGGCAAGGAACACTTTGACTAGTGTTATGGGATTACATGGAAACCTCACAAGGGTCAAAGAGTACAAGAACCTCGAGCTGAAGCTTCCTCCACAATATTCTAGATCATCCGAAGATAGAATATCTATAAGATCAAGTCATAGTAAACGATATGGAGTTGTCAAACCTCTGTACTAGCTAGTGGGCAGGTTATCACTTGGCACATAGAACAGTGAGGCTTTTTAATTTTTAGCTTAAACTCTAGGAGCAACATTTGGGGGAAAGTAATTTTGTTTGACTGTCCATGTGGCCACTCCAAAATGGATAAGATAGTGGTGTCACTGCCGCTCCACTCAAACCCATGGGTTGGACCTCTGCCAAACATTGGTGGACTATACTTTTTTGGTTGAGACTACCCTTTCAATTCCACCAGAAAAAGGAAAAGCAAGCTTTCTGGGAATTGTCACATCCCCACCAGAGTCTGCTCCATCGACATCTGCTTCTCTCACCAGGCACCGACATATTTGTCCTATAAGTGATGCTGATGATGGAGAAGTCAGAGCCGAAAACCCCTGTGAGCGCAGACTGTGCCCATCTACTAAAGTTAGTGTGGCTGGAACTAAAGTAGAGGTGTGTGTTTGTGTATGTGTGCTGTTGAGCTGAAGTCATTAACTCCTAGCTTCAGCCTATTGAAATGGACCACACCCTATTAATACCTTCAGCCTTCTACTGGAAGCTGCTGGAAATAGCTTTTAATTTCTTTGTCTAGTCTCCTGGGTTGTATTGGTTTTTTCATGTTTTATCTTGTGTTTGTGTGTGTGTGCTGTTGAGCTGAAGTCATTAACTCCTAGCTTCAGTCTATTGGAAAGCACCACACCCTATTAATACCTTCAGCCTTCTGCTGGAAGCTGCCAGAAAAAGCTTTTAATTTCCCGGTCTAGTCTCCTGGGCTGTATTGTTTTTTTTCATGTTTTATCTTGTGTTTGTGTCTGTGTGCTGTTGAGCTGAAGTCATTCTTCAGCCTACTGAAATGCACCACACCCTACTAATACCTTCAGCCTTCTGCTGCAAACTTCCAGAAATAGCTTTTGGTTTCCTTGTCTAGTCTCCTGGGTTATATTGTTTTTTTTTCATGTTTTATCTTAGCCTGTTTTTTGGGCACTTCTCCTGCCTCACAGTATTGTACCTTGCTGCCATGACTCCTGATTTTGTCCTTTTTCCGACCTCCCAGCTTTGACCCTGCTTGGTGACTTTCCTGTAGCCCATACATAGGTAGCAATCACCTGGACCCTGTTATAAATCCAGATCTCTTTATAGGGGGTTAAAGGATGTCTGGTTCACTGGAGTTCTGCCTAACGGAGAGGCTTGTGCCTAGTCTCTCCATGATAGCCCTTTTGTGCCTCAGGTAAACGATGCAGGAATGTTTATTAGAGAATAGAGATAGCAAAGATAAAAAATTTCTGGTAAAAAAGACGGACTAAATCTGGCCTCACGCATTTGTTCGGAATCGGCTATCTTTCCCCGAACACTGAAACGCTTGGCTCAATGAGAAGAGGGGAAGAATCTGCTCCTAGACTCCTTCGGTAGAGGGTTTAAAAAAAAACACAGGATTGAGTTTCGGAACAGTAAATACAATTATTTATAGATTCTACCGGCAGCGCTCTACATAGTCCTTAACATTAATCCTCCGTCCCACTGGGACCAACCAAGGAACTCAACAGTTTACGGAGGAAAACAAAGATAAAGGGATGAAAAACCAACATGTAGATATGTTTCCTTGTCATATACAGAACCAGTACGAATCAATAGAGCCAGTCATGGTGCCGATACCAGTATTGAGAGCATCGGCACACAGTGAAGCTCGAGTGGACCATGACCCAAGAAAGTGAAAAGTGTTGGGCAATAAAGGCAATTTTGTAGTTGGCGGAGTATTTCTGTATTTCATTGGTGGTTTGTCACCTTTAAACTATGAAGTGGATGGTTCTGATTAAGTGGAACCAATCAATCTCCTCGGTATCACCAGATGAAGACATTTGTTTCGCCCTCTTTACTTTAGTTGTGAGGACAGGTAATTCATCATAGCAGCATGATTGCAGGAGATGTCCACTTTAAAAAATGTTTTATATTGTGTTCCTGGAGTGATTATATGCATCTCATTAATGGACTTGTCGTAGGAAGACTTCACCGATGTCTCATGGTGGGTTTATACGCCACGATATCGTTTCGATATCGCAACTCAATGGCGCGGGAGCGCGCAATTAGTGCACGTTCCTCCCGCATCGCATTGAATGTTTAGACGCTGCGATATCGGAATACAACGTCCGTGCGATGTCACCGCCTCCCAACCCAGGATCGCATAGTTAACATGGGAGTGAATGGGTGACGTATGAAATCGCATCGTAATTGGGCGTTTACACAGCACGATCCGGCTTCAATCGCTATGCAATATCGGGGCATTGAATAGCACGCTCATTCGATCCCCGATATCGCATTGACATCGTTCCTGCATCGTATTGGACGTTCACACCATACAACGCAGGAACGATATCGGGTCCAACGAGCGAACCACGTGACTTTTGATTGAAATTGTACTGCGATATCGCGACGTGTAAACCCGCCATCAGTTTAAGTGAAACCTTCATGATCCATTTCTGGCCATAACTTGACATTGGAATTCTGTTACTAGGTATGCTGTGTGTGAACTGTATTGAGTCATTGAAATGGTTATTCCCCAAAAAAGCATGTTATTCCCTATAGCAGATAACTTTATAATCGCTATGAGCCTCAACGATCCCAAGATCGGGGCTCTGGAGACTTGTCCTAAATGTAGTGGAAGTGCGCATGCTTGGCTTCCGCTCTGTTTATTGTCTATTTCACTGCCAAATACAGACAATTTCTGACAAACTCCATGGAGTTCGGGGCAGGGAAAACTTTGGATCATTGTTTCAATTTTTAACAAGTTTTTTCCCAAAAAAAGAATGAAATCGGGCCCCTTTTAAATTTTCAAAGGTTTTAGTCAATTGATTTTATTTATTTACCTCTGAACGTTTCAGCTCTACCATGATTTTCAGTCCATTGAAAGCTTAAGGGAGAACTGAAACGTGAAAGATGAATAAAAAGGAAAAATTTTAATTTTTTAAAATTATTCACTTACTGGATTGGAAAATTTTGGGGGTTAAAAAAAGATGCCTGACATTACCAATCCAGGGCTTAAGAACCTTTTTAATACTCAGCTGTCCTTAACCCCTT
>JARQOC010000012.1:93669349-93705125 GCA_033576535.1 Allobates femoralis | reverse complement strand
AAGGTGATAGAATTGTGTTGCACCATGGCAGAAACAAACCCCTGTGTGGGTATGTAAACCAGCACACTCATTATAGAGCTTCATACGTACATTGTGTGCCCTCGTGGACAGGGTCCTCTCCTCTTGTACCTGTATGACCTGATTGTCTTCATGGACTGTTTTTTGTCGTTAACCCTTATCCTCATGTAAAGTGCCATGGAACCTAATGGCGCTATATTAAAAAATAATAATAACAATAATAGTAAACAACAGTGCGGCAGACACATACCTTGGCATACGGGCCACCGGTTCCAGAAATGACAGCCGTTCATAGTGGCAATATATTATGCCGTGACCAGCTTCCGGGCCCCCCTCCAGGATCCTCCGGTGTTGCCGCTTAAATTGGTCGCGGCAGCTCCTCCAGCGCTTCATAATGTGGTCAACTGTGAAATGATTTCAAACCGGGTTTAGACCTCTTTAACATTTGAAACACTAAAAGTATGTGTACAAATCAACAATAACATTTTAATCATGTTGTGTGTGAAATGTGTATACAAGGCACATGGAAACGACAGTGTGGAACATCATCAACAGCATTACGGACATTGAGCTCACGTGGCCACAATCACAAATGGGGCAGGGCACATGTCAATGCATAGAGAATGTAATAGTGCGGGCACCAGACTCCGCTCATTAGTGGTATTTATATACACCCAACCCCCTGGCCTTCAGAGCCAGGAGGAACAGCCCTTAAACTAAGTGTACTATTGTGAACCCATCCAAATATAGGCAACCATGCAACGGCGCATTATAACACATTGAGGGCCCTGTATACCCTACTATGGGGGCCCTGTATGCCCACGGGGGCCCTGTATACCCACGGGGGCCCTGTATACCCACTGCTGTGGTCTTGTATACCCACGGGGGGGCTGTAGACCCTACTATGAGGGCCCTGTATAATCACTGGGGGCCATGTATAGCCAGTGCTGGGGGACCTGTGTACCCACGGGGGGGCTGTATACCCTAATATCGGTGGCATATATACACACTGGGGGGGCCTGTATACTCTGCAGGTGGAGCTGTATACTCTGCTGGGGGGATGTCTAACAGTGATAGCCGCTGTATACAAGAATGGCGGTCAATATGGTTTCCCACTTTTTTGGGGCTAAAGTAGGGGGGTCGGCTTATACACGGGTCGGCTTATACACGACTATATACGGTAAATGCAATATAACGTGTGAACACATTTAACTCACCCATATTGCTCTGCACATCATGGCCACAACGATGAAACGTTGGGAAAACGCTCTGTGCGATCTCCCTCCAGGCCGTAGTCCGCTGGACATTATCCCCATATGCAGGGTCAGTGGGCAGCCAAAGCAGGGGCCGAGCCTCCACCAGAGCAATTAATTGCAGGGTGTCGACAGGAGCCATGCTTCCTCGCTGTGACTTTCTGCGCGTCCAGCCAGGAAGCTCGAGTCGGCTTATTTCCTGTTTGCACAAAGCATGTGGTTTGCTGCAGAAAGTCGCTTGCCTCGCCTCCAACACATGCGACTTTGGCCTCGGAGACAGCAGCAAAATACAGTTGCCAGTGGGGCTTCCGACACGGCAATGCGAGCGCTTTCCGACACACATCTGCGATTTTTAAATCACACATTACTCGCTATTATTCGCTTCCCCATTCATTAACATTGGACTCGCTAGACTCGCAACGAGTAGCGAGTCCCGGGCTCGGACTCGGTAGAGTCAAGCGAGTCCGAGTAATTTAGGATTCGCCCATCACTAGTAGCAACATACACATGCTTGGATGGCTGTGGGGCCTGAACATCCACAAATTAATATCGACCAGATGAATGGGGTTGTAAATGCCATGTCTCTAATAGACTGATCCTATTTTAAAATTCCATTTATGACATGCGGGGGTACATACTGTGTATATACGGCATCATATTGCGTGGTGGCCAGGAAAGGGTTTGGTATAGTTGTAACACTAAAAAAAGTCACGAGGGATGCTATTGCAGCATTGGGAGCACGAAAAGAACGGGGTAAGATTAGGGTAATGTTTTGGTGTAAAAGAATACACCCCATACATCTATTCTTGACATACCTGATTTGTCCATGTTTTTCATGGCAAGAACATGTAATCATTATAATCTAAGGAGCTGTTCACATGTCCATAGTCTCACTGCTCTTACAGTAAGAATCCGCGTCTGTGATTATGATTAAACCTTCTTTCCTCCAGACGTAGAGGATGCCCCCTTGTCCCAGTCTCAGGCCTAAGAGTAAAGAGATCATTAGAAAGGTCTCTGTACTGTCCCCTCATATATTTATACATTATTATAAGATCACCCCTAAGCCTTCGTTTTTCCAAGCTAAATAACCCCAAGTTTAATAACCTGTCTTGGAATTGCAGACCCCTTAGTCCTCTAATGACTTTTGTCGCTCTTCTCTGGACCCGCTCTAGTTCAGCTATGTCTTTCTTATACACCGGAGACCAGAATTGTACACAGTATTCTAAGTGTGGTCGCACTAGTGACTTGTATAGAGGTAAAATTATGTTCTCCTCATGAGCATCTATGCCTCTTTTAATGCATCCCATTATTTTATTTGCCTTTGCAGCAGCTGCCTGACACTGGCCACTAAATGTGAGTTTGTCATCTACCCATACACCCAGGTCTTTTTCAGTGACAGTTTTGCCCAGTGTTTTACAATTAAGCACATAATTATACCTTTTGTTTCCTCTGCCCAAGTGCATGACCTTACATTTATCCCCATTAAAGCGCATTTGCCATTTAGCAGCCCAAGCTTCTAGTTTACATAAATCCTCCTGTAATATAAAATTGTCCTCCTCTCTATTGATTACCCTGCAGAGTTTAGTGTCATCTGCAAATATTGAGATTCTACTCTGTATGCCCCCTACAAGGTCATTAATAAATATATTAAATAGAAGCAGGCCCAACACTGACCCCTGTGGTACCCCACTGTTAACTGTGACCCATTCTGAGTGTGTTCCATTAATAACCACCCTTTGTTTCCTATCACTAAGCCAGTTCTTAACCCACTTACACATATTTTCCCCTATCCCCATTGCCCTCATTTTATGTATCAACCTTTTGTGTGGCACCGTATCAAAAGCTTTTGAAAAGTCCATATACACCACATCCACTGCATTTCTTTGGTCCAGTCCAGAACTTACTTCTTCATAGAATCTTATCAGATTAGTTTGACAGGAACGGTCCCTCGTAAAACCATGTTGATAATGGGTTATGAGGTTATTTTTCTTCAGATACTCCAGTATAGCATCTCTTAGAAAACCCTCTAGGATTTTACCCACAGTAGAGGTTAAGCTTACTGGCCTATAATTTCCAAGTTCAATTTTTGTCCCCCTTTTGAATATTGGCACCACATTTGCTATACGCCAGTCCTGTGGTACAGACCCTGTTATTATGGAATCTTTAAATATTAAAAATAATGGTCTATCTATGACAATACTTAATTCCTACAGCACTCTGGGGTGTATCCCATCCGGGCCCGGGGATTTGTCAATTTTAGTGATTTTTAGACGATGCCGTTCTTCCTCTTAGGTTAAGCAGGTGACATTTCATTGAGACTTTTTGTTATCACTGATCATATTGTCTGTCATGGGATTTTCTTGTGTAAATACTGTTGAAAAAAAGTCATTTAGCATATTGGCTTTTTCCTCATCTTCATCCACCATTTCACCCAGACTATTTTTAAAGGGGCCAACACCATCATTTTTTAGTTTCTTACTATTTATGCAGTTAAAAAATATTTTGGGATTCTTTTTACTTTCTCTGGCAATGAGTCTCTCTGTCTCAATCTTTGCTGCCTTGATTTGCTTTTTACAAATGTTATTTCATTTTCTGTATTTATTTAATGCCTCATCACTACCTACTTGCTTTAATTCCCTAAATGCTTTCTTTTTGTCACATATTGCACTTCTTACATCTTTATTTAGCCATAGTGGTTTCCTCCTATTTCTAGCATGCTTATTCCCATAGGGTATATATTGTGCACAGGTCCTATTCAGGATGCTAATAAACATCTCCCATTTGTGTTGTGTACTTTTATGTCTCAGGACATCGTCCCAGTTTATTGCACTAAGATCATCTCTCAACCGTTGGAAATTTGCCTTCCTGAAGTTTAGTGTCCTTGTAGCCCCTCTACTACACATCTTAGTAAAGGATACTTGAAAGCTTATTAAGTTATGATCACTATTACCCAAGTGACCTCCAACCCGTATATTTGATATGCGGTCCGGCCTGTTGGTTATTATTAGGTCCAGCAGTGCCCCCCTTCTTGTTGGGTCCTGAACCAGTTGTGAAAGGTAATTGTCTCTCATAAGCGGCCGTCACACGCTACGATATCACTAGCGATATTGTTAGCGATCACGTGCACGCGCGATCGCTTACAATATCGCTCACATCGCTGGTGAGATGTCACACAGACAGACTCACCAGCGATGTGGACCAGCGAGATCACTGGTTACTATGGTACACATCGGGTTACTAGGCGCCGCGCGTGGCTTAGTAACCCGACGTGTACCATAGTTACCATCTCCCAGCATAGGCTCTGCCGCTGGGAGATCGTTCATCGTGGTGTCATACACCACGATGAAGCAGATCGTTAAATCGTTCATCGCAAGATCTGAGCTCCGGAGCTCGGATCTCGGTTTTGCGATTTTAACATTTCTCGTTGGTCGTATCTTGCCGTCACACGCACAGACATCGTTCAAGCGATGTTTAATCTGGCGCGTTCAAGCGATATCTTTCAAGATATCGTAGCGTGTGACGGCAGCTATAGTTTTCAAAAACTTATTACCTTTGCTGGAACTTCAGGTTTCTGATCCCCAATGTATTTCAGGGTAGTTGAAGTCCCCCACAATAATGACTTCTCCCTGAGTCGCTGCTTCATCTATTTGCTTTATGAGGATATTCTCCTCCACTTCCATCATTGTTGGGGACTTATAACAAACCCCTATCAGTAATTTATTATTTTTTCCCCCTCCCCTTATCTCCACCCACAGGGACTCTACATTTCCATTAGATTCACCTATATTATCACGCAGGATGGGTTTTAAGGATGATTTTACGTATAAACATACACCTCCTCCACGCCTATTTGTGCGGTCATTTCTGAACAGACAATAGCCCTGTAAATTAACAGCCCAGTCATGGCTCTCGTCCAGCCTAGTCTCCGAAATCCCCACCATTGTTGGTGTTTTTCTGCAGATCATGTGACTCACCGTGGCCGGGACTCCGGTTTAGACAGGCGTTTGCTTCTTCCTCCTTGTCATGGGTGGACCGCGCCTGCCGGTAGTGGGGCCCGGTAGTGCAGATTAAAAAGTGAAGACGTCTTGTGGGAACAGATTAAGGGTTAATTTGTCGTGACGCCACCTATGAGAGATTCGTTAACTTTACCGACGCTGCGGGGCCTCCGGGGGATGGAATGCAGCAAGATGGAACGCTCCCCACAGGCTGAGCGGTTATCCCCGGAGCCATTAACAGATACCGAACAGCGCTACTCACAAACTGAAAGGGAAGCTCTTGCAGTTTGTGGGGATGCCTTCATTTTCATCTGTACCTCTTCGAACACAAGTTCACAGTCATAAGTGACCACAAACCGCTTGTTCCAATTTTCAACAAACACTCTTCCAAACCCCCTCCACGAATTGAAGGCTGGTTGCTCCGCTTACAGGACTACCATCTTCAACTGAGATATGAGGCAGGAGTTGGAAACCCGGCGGACTATTTCTCAAGACACCCAATACCACAACCTACTAAGGACAACATTCCAGCAACTATTCTAGCGGAGGAACATGTAAATTTTGTTGCCGCACATTCAGTGCCAAAAGCTATGACCATGGAGGAAATACAACAGGCGGTGGACTCTGATCCCCAACTTCAGTTGGTGATAGAATCTGTTCGGTCTAAGAAATGGTCATTGAACATGTTTTGACAACATCGGCCAGGGCTGTTATACCAAAATTAGACAAGATTTTCTCGGCTTATGGCATACCCGAGACGGTGAAGACGGACAATGGACCTCCATTCAATAGCACAGACTTTCAGTCATTGGCAACTTATCTTGGGTTCTCCCACAGGAAAATAACTCCGTACTGGCCTCAGGCCAATGGAGAAGTGGAACGATTTATGCAATCAATTAACAAGACCCTGAGGATTGCTACCATGGAGCACAAGGACTCGCAGCAAGAATTACATAGATTCCTTAGACAGTACAGAGCCACATCACACTCCACTACTGGGATACCACCAGCAACGGCATTGTTCAGCAGGCCCTTGCGCGTCAAAATCCCATGCATTCCGCCAGTTCCTGTCCCAACCCCAATTGCTATTAATGATTCCGTCTCTAAGGATAAAATGAAGCAGTATGCAGAAAAAAGTAGCCGCCGTTACAAGCATCCAGAAGTAAAGGTGGGTGATTGGGTTCTTGTAAAGAGATTGAGACCTAGCGACAAGTTTGCATCGCCATACTATCCCGAGCCCTTTCAGGCCACACAAATCAGAGGCACCATGATTACTGCTAAAAACCAAAATCATCAGGTCACTAGAAATGTGTCCCATTTTAAAAAACTTCGAGGCTACGTCCCAGAGACGACGCATGCAGAGGAAGTAGATAGCGACGACCTACTGCCAGAGACAATGAACTCAGCTTTTCCCATAGGAGATACCTCAGAAGACCCCCCGAGTTTATCTGGAAATTAGATGTCTCGACGTTATCCTGGGAGAACAAATCAAGGGCCACCAGTCCACCTTCCGGACTATGTTCTGCAGTAGAAAAAAAAAAACAAAAAAAACTTTTCTACAATGCGAACTTTTGAACGGTTAACTATTTACTTTGTTTTTTTTTTCTCGTAAGATGATAAGAGATGTAATGTTGTTATATCTTCTGTAGTTTGCTTGTTGTCTTCCCTGTTTGCTTTTTCTGCCTAGTAACAGTGATGTAAGATGGAGGAGGAGCGGTGGCAGGAAAAGGGAGAGCTGGGAGACGGAAGGTGATTCATTAAAGCATGGCCGCTCGACTGAGCAGTTCAGCATATCTGTGTGTGCTCCTGGATTCATCGTCATCTGCACTACAACACTACACTAGGGTTCCAGGTAACAGGGTACAATGAAGGCCTGACCAACAGTCAGCAAGGCAGAAGCAAACTAATTTAATAATCAGGCACCTCCCATCAGTGGAGGTGGCCTGATATACCAGAGGAAGAGCAGCTGTGGCGCCCCGCAACGAGTGCGTCACAGGAGGGTATTGCAGCCAAGACAGCAGCAGCAATATTCTCTGACTAAGCAATGACACGGTTAAAACTCAGAGCTCCATACCGTACATGCACATCAGCATAGAGGGCCAATAAGGTCCTGGTGGGCGGAGTGTAGAGGTAGAGTGTGTAGAGGAGAGAAGGAAACACAAAGAGTAAGAGAGAAGGAGAGTTGGCAACGTAGGAGAGGGGGCCTGCACAGTCCCGTGCAGCCCCCTGGCCATCACCCCCGGTTAGGTGCCATCACCTCGGTGCCTCAACAACCGGACTCTGGGCAACCATATATGGGTCACCATCCACCCGTGCCCATCTACAACCGGATCACTGGTTCCGAAGCTGGAAGTCGTTTATCACTGCCATGCAAACCAGGAGTGGAGGAACGCTCTCCAGGAGCACCCCACCACCGCCGCACACAGAGTTCTCTTGCCAGCGGAGTACCCACCAAAAGGACCCAAGGCTCCCCACAAATCCGGCCAGAATTCCCCGGTAGGGAAATTGAAGCAGCCTCCTTGTACCCGACCTGGCACCCCAAGGCAACAACGGCAACACAATTAGATTAGAATGGAGGAACACCGCGGAGCTCTGAGAAACACTGGTCATTGCTGAGTCCACCCTGTCCGTTATCTGTTAACTGTGTGCCATGTATCCCCTGCTGGTTACAGTAAAGCCCCGTTACAGAGACTATCAGTGTCCGTGCCTTTTTTAGAACTGTCTATCTCCGCATATTAGAAGGTAACCGCAGCTGCCTCACAACATCTTGAGCAGCTCCTGGCTCCGGGGACTCCCGCTCATCCTGTGGGGAGCGTTCCATCTTGCTGCATTCCATCCCCCGGAGGCCCAAGCAGCGCCGGTGGACATCACCGGAACACTCACAGGTGGCGTCACGAAACAATTAACCCCTTAACTGTTCAGCCAACAACCCTTTTGTATCTGGACCACCGGGCCCCACTACTGACAGGCGCGGTTTCCCGTGACAAGGAGGAAGAAAGAAACGCCTGTTCCTCGGAGTCCCGGCCACGGTGAGTCACAGCTGTTGGTCAAGGGAAGGGAATAAGCTCCACCGGTTTCAACAACGAGACATGAAAGGATTTGGGGATGCGAAGTGAGGCAGGCAGTCTCAACTTGTAGGCAATGTTGTTGATGCGTCCAAGGACTTTGAAAGGACCGATATAATGCGGCCCTAACTTGTAGCCTGACGTATCTGGAAGAAAGCCACACTTTATCGCCTGGGAAATAATATGGTGGTGTTTTAAGCGTCTCTTATCGGCACGTCTCTTCATCCTGCCGGAGGCTTGTGTAAGGGCGTCTCTGGTCTCACTCCAGATCTTGGTAAAGTCCACGGACAATGCATGTACCGCCGGGTTGCAAGATGCTGAGGAGAACAGAAGAGGTAAACCAAGATGTTGCCCGAATACCACGACAAAAGGAGATTTAGCTGACGACTCACTAGAGTGATTGTTGTAAGCGAATTCCGCCCAAGGAAGGAGATTGGTCCAGTCATCGTGATGAGCATTGGCAAAGTGCCAGAGGTAGGTGGTGAGGACTTGGTTAATGCGTTCCACCTGCCCATTGGACTGCGGATGATAAGCCGAGGAGAAGTCCAACGTGATGTCCATATGCTTGCACAGCGCCCTCCAGAACCGGGAAGTGAACTGAACTTCCCTATCGGACAAGATATGACGAGGGAATTCATGGAGCTGAAAGATCTGTTCGATGAATATCTTGGCTAACTCAGGAGCGGATGGTAGACCGGGCAAAGGAACGAAGTGAGCCATTTTAGAGAAGCGATCCATGACTACCCATATGACCGTACAGCCGGAGGAGCAGGGTAGATGAAATCCATAGCTATGTGTTGCCAAGGAGCCGATGGGACCGGGAGAGGCAGTAGACGTCCAGCCGGTAACTCTCTGGACACCTTATTTCTAGCACAGGACGGACATGAAGCAACAAAGTCGTGGACATCTTGACGGATAGTAGGCCACCAATAGTGAGAGAGATCAAAGAGAGAGACTTATTAACTCCTACGTGACCAGCAATTCTCGACGAGTGTCCCCATGCCAGGACCCGCCTCTTCTGATCCTGTGCTACAAAGATCTTTCTCGGCGGAAGTCCAACTACACGTAAGGGAGCCACGATGATTATCTTGGTAGGATCGACGATATGGACGGTCTCCTCTTCCACATCCGACTGCTGGAAGGACCTTGACAGAGCATCAGCCTTGCCGTTTTTACTGCCAGGCTGGAAGTGCAGTTCAAAGATGAAACGGGCAAAGAACAGGGACCACCGGACCTGCCGGGGGTTGAGCCTCTGGGCGGACTGGAGATAAGACAGGTTCTTATGGTCTGTCAAGATAATGAACGAATGAAAGGCTCCCTCGACGAGGTGTCGCCACTCCTCCAATGCCAATTTGAGGGCCAGCAATTCACAATCCCCAATAGAGTAGTTGCGCTCCGATGGGGTAAAAATGCTTTGCAGAAAAACCTGCAGGTGGGCTTGATCAAGGATGAGAAATGGGGAATGAATTGCCTGTAATAATTTGCAAAACCAAGGAACTGCTGAATAGCCTTAGTCCCCACAGGACGGGGCCCCTTCAGCACGGCAGAGAGCTTCTCAGGATCCATCCGTAATCCGGAGGCAGAGATAATGTATAGGAGAAAGGGCAAAGAGGTCTGCTAAAAGACACATTTCTCCATCTTGGAATACAACCGATTCCTCCTTAGTTGCAGGAGGACTTGCCATATGTGCCGTCTATGAGAGTACAAATCCGGGGAGAAGATGAAGATATCGTCCAGATATACCACCACACACGTGTACAACAGATCATGAAAGATGTCATTGACGAACTCCTTCAACAACTCGTACGGCATGACCAAATACTCATAATGGCCGTCCCTGGTGTTGAAAGCCGTCTTCCATTCATCTCCGGCACGTATGCAAACCAGGTTGTATGCTCCGCGGAGGTCTAATTTCGTGAAGATGCGAGCCCCTTTGAGCCTGTCAAAGAGCCATGGAATCAGCGACAGGGGGGTATTTGTTCTTGACGATGATGGCATTCAAGCCTCTGTAATCTATGCAGGGTCGAAGGGTGCCCTCCTTCTTCTTCACAAAGAAAAACCCAGCGCCAGCAGGGGACGTGGATTTTCGAATGAAGCCCCTTGCCAAGCTAGCCGTGATGTACTCAGACATGGCTTGTGACTCGGCTTGAGACAATGGGTAGATTCATCCCTTGGGTGGAGTAGCATCAGGAACCAGATCAATAGGGCAATCATATGACCGATGAGGCGGGAGGACCTCTGCCTCCGTTTTGTTGAAGACATCCACGTACTGCCAATAGGCAGTTGGTAAACCAGGAAGAACAGAAGAACAAAAGCCGGTTGCGGGGAACCGGGTGGCAGAACAGACTTCAGGCATCTCTCATGGCAGAGAAGACCCCACCGCAGCAGGTCCCCTGAGCGCCAGTCCAGGATAGGTTCATGAACTCGAAGCCAAGGAAGAGGGAGGAGCAGGGCATGGGAGAGACCAGGCATGACGTAGAAGGCAATCTTTTCATGGTGTAGAGCCCCGATCTGCACCTCCACCTCCTCTGTCACTTTGGTGACAATCTCCTGTAGCAGTCTGCCATCCACCGATGCAATCACGCAAGGCGTCACCAGAGGTATTACAGAGATTCCAAGTCGAGTCACCACCTCTTGTCGAAAGAAATTTCCTGCTGCCCCAGAGTCCACTTAGGCTAGCTCAGAAAAGTGTCTCTGCGGACGTATCACCTGCACGGGCAGGGTGAGGGGTTGAGAGGTATCGCTCTAGTCTAGGATGGAATCTCTTACTTGACCTAGGTGGAGGACTTCTCCAGGTCTTTCAGGACAATATCGGCACTGGACGGATCTCCTCTCCCTGGCGGTTTCACGGGAGCGTTCTTGGAAACGCAAGTCGATGCGAGTGGCTAGTGAGATCAAGTCCTCCAGCTCGTCTGGGATATTCCGACCCGCGAGTTTGTCCTTTATCCTTCCGGACAGGCCACGCCAGAAAGCTCCGGTCAGCGCTTCGGTATTCCATCTCACCTCAAAGGAGAGGATGTGGAAACTAATGGCGTATTGCCCAACGGTGAGTGTCCCTTGACGGAGGTTGAAGAGTGTAGCAGATGCGACCCGACCGGATTCATCGAAGACCCTCGAATGTCTCCAGAAAGGTCGACAAGCGGGAGACCGCTAGGTCATCACGCTCCCATAGATGGTCAACCCACGCCAGAGCCTCGCCCTCCAGGTGGGACACCACGAAAGCCACATTGGCTCGATCGGTGGGGTACTGCAGTGGCACTAGTTCAAAGTGCAAGCAACACTGATTGAGGAAGCCGCGGCACATCTTGGGGTCTCCGCTGTATCTAGGTGGTCTCCCGAGGCGAGGCGGAGGGTTCGGGACGCCACTCGGGGACCGGTCATAGGATGCGGCCTGAGCTGAGGCCGTTATTGCGGACTGCACGGAGTCCAGATGATTGTCCACGGAGGATATGTACGACAGCCTGCAAGACTGCATGTCTCGTTGTGCTGCCAGCTCCTGCTGTAGGCTCGCAGGCTGGGTGGCGGATGCAGGGATGGAGGTTTGCAGGGAGGCTAACCGGTTATCCAAGGACTAAAGACAAGCCGCTATACGGCTCCAACTCTCCCGAATATAAGCCAGCTCCTTTTGCGCTGAGAACGAGGTACCAGTGGGGCCCATGGCCTGATAATTCTGTCATGTTTTCGGGGGAAGGCGCCCTAGAGTGGACCCACTGGGCCGTGGTACCGAACTCCCCTGGGTGAGCTGACCTAGTTTAACCAACCCCTATACAGGGATTGTCAGGGGCAAGCCCAGGGGGTCAAAATACCACGGCTGCTAGTACCAGGGGAGCGGCTCGTAAGGTTAGCCTATGCTACGGCACAGCTAAGGATTCCGGGTGACGGTACAAGGCTAGGCGAGCAGGAATGGTGCTACCGGGGAAGAGCACAGCTAGGGTTCCAGGTAAGGGGCCTTTCACACTTGCGTTTTCTTCCTGATCTGGAAGATCTGGAAAAAAACTGATTGTTACAGGATTCATTTTTTTGCCCATTCACTTTAATGATTTCAGGAAAAAACCTGAAGCAACAAGATTCTACCTGAAATCATTAAAGTGAATGGGCAAGAAAATGAATCCTGTAAGGGTACCGTTACACATCGCAACATTGCATTTACAATTTGCTGGTTGCAGTGAAATCATGAACACATTGTTCTATTTTGTTGCCCTGTACAAATGGAACAATGTGTCCATGATTTCACTGCAACCAGCAAATTGCAAATGCAATGTTGCGACGTGTAACAGTACCCTAAGAATCAGGATTTTTTCCTTATCTTCCAGATCAGGAAAAAAACGCAAGTATGAAAGGCCCCTAACAGGGTACAAGGAAGGCCTGACCAACAGTCAGCAAGGCAGAAGCAAACTAACTTAATAATCAGGCACCTCCCATCAGTGGAGATGGCCTGATATACCAGAGGAAGAGCAGCTATTGGTCAAGGGGAGTGTCAGGTTGGATCGTCCTGGCCCCTAGAGTCACAGGGGAGGAGTGCACCTAGTGCGCTGCTGATTGGTCACATGAATACAACCATTGTAGTGTGCTGATGTGTGAGCACGGTGGTCAGCTGACAGGAAGGGAACCCGGCGACGGCTCCGAGACACAGTACGCCTGGACACCGGATGCCCGGTCGGCAGAGGAGCAGAAAAGATTGCCGATTCCCGGTCGGCAGAGGAGCCGAGGATGCCGACCCGGGAGAGGTGAGCTGGGGAGCGGTGCCAGGGGACCTAACAGCATCTTTCCTCAATGCTGCTGCACATACCAGCTCAGTACAAGCTGCAGTTGCCAGTAGGGCGGCTGGTGTCTGTATTATATAAGAGGGTCTAGTCTTAGACCTGAATTTCTTCAGTGGTTATGTATAAGCTAAATGATTGTTCCACTTTTTTTTATTGATGACCTAAAGATACAGTAGGTCATCGATATCAGATTAGTGGGTGTTGGACATCAGTGACCTCCATTATTTAGCAATTTGCAATGATAGCAGCAGAAAGATGTTAGCAGCTGTGGAGCTTAACAGCAATACCTTGTCAACTGTGTAGTTGCTGCTGCTGGGTACTGCAGGTTGTGTCTTGTGTATTAGCTAAGAAGATTTCTGCTGTCTGTATGGTCTTGGACCTGCATTTATGTAGGGGTTGTGTGCTATGTATTATTTGAGGAGGTCTGGTCTGGGGTCTATATTTGTATAATAGGTGGATGTTAGGTATTAAGCAAAGGGGTTTGGTCTGGGTTCTGTATATTCTTAGGATGTCTGTGTAATAGTCTGGATTATGTTTTTTTTTTTTTTTTTATAATAGGCCTGGTGTGGGGTCTGTATTTGTGTAAGGTGTGTTTGTGTCATGAAGTAAGGAAGGAATCTGTAGTTGTAAGTTGTGTGTGTGTGTGTTATGTTTTAGGTAAAAAGGTTTTATCTGTAGTTTGCATGTCCTTGGGCTTATATTTGTGTAATTGTTGGTTGCTTTGTATTACTGGAGGATGTCTGGGCTCTGTATTTGTGTAGTGGGGTCTTTGTTATTTA
The DNA here is from genome assembly GCA_033576535.1 of Allobates femoralis. Taxonomy (NCBI): domain Eukaryota; kingdom Metazoa; phylum Chordata; class Amphibia; order Anura; family Aromobatidae; genus Allobates; species Allobates femoralis. The sequence continues at coordinate 93,691,252 of JARQOC010000012.1, read as the reverse complement.
TTGGGTAAAGGGAGTCTGATTGTAGGTCTTTATGTGTGTAGGGGTTGTGAGCTATATATTATTTGAGGACTTATGTTCTGGGGTCTGTATTTATGTAAAGTGTATGTGTGTGTTATGTATTAGCTAAGGGGATCAGGTCTGTAGTTGTATTTGTTCAGGGTGTGTGTGTGTTATGTATCATTAAGGTGGCCTGGTCTGGAGTATGTGTTTGTCTAGGAGGTTTGAACTTGGATTGTATTTGTATGTTAGGGTTGTTCTTTGTTGTGGTCTGGGGCCAGGCTGGTGTCAGCATCGGGCATACCCAGGTAAGTGCCGGGCCCTTGACAGCTGGGAGGGCCCACTCGCCATCAGGGACAGGTAGTCCTGACAGCGAGGGGCCCAACTCAGGACACACAGTGCTGCAGCGCTCCCAGTCCACATGGCTAATTTGCATTGCATGCAAATTAGCCATGTGCAGGCTCCTGGAGCTGTGGAGATTCCTCCTCCTCAACTACAGCAAAGTGATGAGTCATCACCCTGCAACCTCATCAAACTGTGTGCGCTGCAGCCTTGCAGAAAGGAGGAAGCTCCACAGCCCCTGGAGCCGGCTGTAAGGATGGGGACAGCATCTGAGGACAAGACGATAGAGGGAGAGGAAGGAAGGTCAGTATAATTGTTTTTTTTATACTGTTTGCAGGAGGCTGCTGCTGGGGTATATGGAGGCTGCTGCTGTGGTATATGGAGGCTGCTGGGGTATATGGAGGCTGCTGCAGGGGTATATAGAGGCTGCTGCAGGGGTATATGGAGGCTGTGCTTGTATATATGGAGGCTGTGCTTGTGTATATGGAGGCTGTGCTGGGTATATGGAAGCTGTGCTGGAGTATATGCAGGCTGTGCTGGGATATATGGAGACTGCTGCTGGGGTATTTGGAGGCTGTGTTGGTGTATAAAGAGACTGTTGGGGTATATGGAGGCTGTGCTAGGCTATATATATTATTTGGAGACTGTACTGTATATATAATATGGAGGCTGTGTTGGAGTATATATAATATTTGGAGGCTGTTGCTGGGCTGCCACAATCTCCAAATAATATATATATAGCCTGGCACATCCTCCAAATAATATATACAGCCAAACAGAGCCTCCAAATAATATATACAGCCTAGCACAGCCTCCAAATAATATAAACAGTCCAGCACAGTCCTCAAATAATATATATATAGCACTCAGCCTCTATATTAGAAATATAAAGCCAGCAGCCTCTATATTATATATACAGCCCGGCAGTCTCCATATTATATGTACAGTCCAGCGGTCTCCATATTATACATACAGCCCTGCACAGCCTCTATATTATATATTATTTATACAGGACACCCAGGAGTATCTATATTATATATACACAGCCTGCAGCTTCTATATTCTATTAATGAATCATGGTCTGTGTAAGGGTACATTTAGGGTACCTTTACACGTCACAACAGTGCATGCAATTTCACTTGCAACTTACTGGTTGCAGTGAAATCATGGACACATTGTTCCATTTTGTTGTCGCGTACAAATGTAACAATGAGTCCATGATTTCACTGCAAGTAACTTGCAAGTGAAATTGCATGCAATGCTGCGACGTGTAAAGGCACCCTTACACACAGACATAAATTGCTTGCAACTCACTGGTTGCAGTGAAATCATGGACACATTGTTACATTTGTATATGGCAACAAAATGGAACAATGTGTCCATTATTTCACTGCAACCAGTGAGTTGCAAGCAATTTATCTCTGTGTGTAAAAGGTACCCTTAAAGGGGCCCACTGAGACTGTTGCGCCCGGGACCCACAAAAACCTGGAGCTGGCCCTGGTCTGTATTTGTTTAGGGTGTGTTATATATTCGGTAAGGAGGTCAAATCTGGTGTCAATATTTTTGGGATTTAATCTAGGGGCAACCCATTGGTTCAGCCTTGAGTTTGGATACAGCGGTGTGAAAAAGTGTTTGCCCCCTTTCTGATTTCTGAGGACTAAGAGGTTACCCCTTGAAACGTGTCCAGCATTGTTCCACCTTGTTCTCATGTTTTATCTGAATTAATATAAAGGATTTTAAAAAGAAGAAATTGGTGTCCGGTCACCCTGAAAATATCCTCACACTGTTATTAAGGGACTAGATTGTGGCCCGATTCTAACGCAGAAAGCCTCTCTTCCTCCTGAGCGTAGGTGAGGACCGGGGCGGGGGGGTGGGGTTGCTGTCGGCGGCCGCAGGTAAGGAGTGGGGTAAGATTGCTGTCGGCTGCTGCGGGTGGTGATTTTACCTTATGCAGCTGGCGCACGTCACACAGGGAGCCGGCTGTATGGTGCCAGCGCCGCCCCCTTCTGCTCTGCGGCTCCCCCTGGCTCCTTGCCGCCTGAGTCTAAAGGCTCATATTGACCATGGGACAGTGCGGCCCTGCCTATGCATGGCACACATCCCCTATGCATGGCACACATCCCCTTTGCATGGCACGCGTCCCCTATGCATGGCACACATCCATTATGCATGGCACACGTCCATTATGCATAGCACACGTCCAATATGCATGGCACACGTCCCCTATGCATGGCACATGTCCATTATGCATGGCACACGCCCATTATGCATGGCACACGTCCCCTATGCATGGCACACGTCCCCTATGCATGGCACACGTCCCCTATGCATGGCACACGTCCCCTATGCATGGCACATGTTTCCTATCTGTGGAACACGTCCCCTATGCATGGCACATGTCCCCTATGCGTGGCACACATCCCCTATGCGTGGCACACGTCCCCTATGCTTGGCACACATCCCCTATGTGTGGCACACTTCCCCTATGTGTGGCACATGCCCTCCTGTGTTAGATATGGCCCCCATGCTGCTCTATTCTTTCCTCCTCCAGCGCTGATCTCCCGATCTCCCTCGTGCTGCTGTGATCGGGCACAGATAATACTGCAGAGCTCCTCCACTTCCTGGTTCTGTGTGGTCATGTGATCGGCACAGCAGAGAGTGACATCATCTCTGTGTGCGATCACAGCAGCAGCAGGGAGACTGGAGAGACACCGGGAGATCAGCGCTGGAGGAGGAGCCAGGAGGTAAGTATAGAGTTTATTATTTTACTATGGCAGCAGCATGGGGGCCATATCTAACATAGGGGGGGCATGTGCCATCACAGGGAGGTGCAGGACCATATAATATGCGCCGCTCCCCCAGCCCATCACCATGGTGCGGTTTCAGCACCATGAGGATGGAGAGCAGCTATAAATATTATATAAACGGGAGCAGGAGATATCCCGCTCCCTCCACCAGCCTCCCCCAGCTCACATTTTCCGGTACACTGTACCGTTGCAAAAAAAGCCCTGTCTTTCGCTGTCACCAGGTTTTAAATTTGCGCGCCTATTTGCACAGTCTGTGCTCATTGGTGGCCGCCTCCGGTGGCCACCAATGAGCGGCCTCTGTCTGGCGCGCGATTTCGACTTCAGATAGATGCCTTAGACAATTATATAGTAGATAAAGACATTCAAACATAAACAGGGCCCTGCGTGAAAAAGTGATTGCCCCCTAAACCTAATAACTGGTTGGGCTGCCTCTTAGTAGCAACAACTGCAAACAAGCATTTGTAATAACTGCCAGTGAGTCTTTTACCACGATCTGGGGGAATTTTAGCCACTCGTCTTTGTAGAATTGTTGTAATTTGGCCACATTGGAGGTTTCCAATCATGAACTGCCTTTTTACGGTCCGGCATCTCAATCGGATTAAGGTCAAGACTTTGACTCGGTCACTCCAAAGTCTTAAGTTTGTTTTTCTTGCGCCATTCAGAGGTGACTTGCTGGTGTGTTTTTGATCCTTGTCCTACTGCATAACTTAAATGCGCTTCAGCTTGAGGTCACAAACAGATGGCCGGACATATTCCTTCAGGATATTTTGGTGACAGCAGAATTCATGGTTCCATTTACTACAGCAAATCTTCCAGATCCTGAAGCAGTAAAACAGCCCCAGACCAACCCACCATCTCCACCATATTTTACTATTGCCATGATGTTCCTTTTCTGAAATGCTGTGTTATACGCCAGATGTAATAGGAAATACACTATCCAAAAAGTTCAACTTTTCTCCATAGAGAGTTTTCCTAAAAGACTTGGGAATTATCAAGATGTTTTCTGGCAAAACTAAGATGAGTCTTTATGTTCTTTTTGCTCAGCAGTGATTTTCGTCTTGGATCTCTGCCATGCGGCCATTTTTGCCCAGTCTCTTTCTTATGGTGAAGTCATGAACACTGCCCCTAACTGATGCAAGTGAGGCCTGCAGATCTTTGCATGTTGTTGTGGTATCTTCCTTGACCTCTTGGATGAGTCATCGCTGAGCTCATGGGGTAATTTTGCTTGTCCGGCCTCTCCTGGGGAGGTTTACCACTGTTAGATGTTTTCACCATTTGTTGATAATGGTTCTCACTGTGGTTCACTGGAGTCCCAAAGCTTTAGATATATGGCTTTATAACCTTTTCCAGATTGGGAGATCTCAATTACTTTGTTTCTCATTTGTTTTTTAATTTCTTTGGATGATGTCTAGCTTTTGAAGATCTTTTGTTCTTCCTCACTCTGTCAGGCAGGTCCTATTTAAGTGATTTCTTGATTAAGAACAGGTGTGGCAGTAATCAGGCCTGGGTGCGGCTGGGGAAAGTGAACTCAGTTTCCCAAAGATGTAATAAACCACAGTTAATTTATGTTTTAAGGAAGGGGGCCTAATTTTTTTTTTTGGATGAATCTATTTTTTTGATGAATTTATTCCAAAAGCATTTTTAATTTTACAACAGTGTAATCACTTTTTCACACAGGGCCCTGTAGATTTGGATTTCTTTTTCCCATAACAATAATGTCCTTCATTTATAAATGGCATAACTTTGTTTTTACTAGTATTATCTTTGTCTAATATTTAAATTTGATCAGAAGCATTTAAGTGTGAAATACATGCAAGAGATTGAGAAATGAGGAAGGGACAAACATTTTTTACATTATTGTATATTAAGGGGGCCTGGAGTTTACATATATTTTGGGGTATCTAGGGAAATGTGATAGGGACCTGCCCAATAAAATTGAGCTGGGCATGTTGTTAAAAAAACATAGCTCATTGGGATTTTTCTCCTCTCACTTCTCGGGTTGGCAATTTTTGGTGGAGTTGAGGGGTGGGTGATTGTCCAGGGCTGTATTTCACTTTTCTCTTTAGGTCATAGAGGGGTGAGCTCATTAGTGGACACTCCTTATATGAAGGTAGCACTTGTTCTTTTAGGACCAGGCTGCAGTTTTGATATTCCAGGCACTCCTTCTCTCAGTTTTGAGTATGTTTTTTTCTTCCTCCGTGTTTCGCCTCTCCGTTTATGAGAATTCAGTTACAGGAGCTGTCACTCTGACTTACATTAATATGCGGTGAAATCTGTCTCACCTTCCTTCACACCACCCTGGAAGAACTAGCTGACATCTGTCACTTAGTGCTTTTTTCAGCCTGTCAGTAGGAAGCGGCTGCTGTTGTGCCTCTGCATCACCCAGGTTATTTTTCCTGTCAATTTCAATAATGCGACCATAAAAAGTTATACATTTAAAGGGCAGGTAACATGGCTGATCAAAGGGAAACTGCTTGAAATCATAATTTCCCAAGTGAGTTCACTTCTGTCATCCTAATTTCTGTCTCTTGTAGAGTTTGGTATAATAGATCAGGCAGAATGTGCGCAGCAATAATCAAGGAATATGTTGGCTGACAACGACGTCTTCATAGACCTTTGAATTCTGCTGTTGTCTCTGATGCTCCTATATATCATAGATACATAGGAGTGATATCATGTGGATGCTGTTTTTCTTTAATAAAGTACTGAAAACTTTGTTATCGTCACCAGATTGCTTTGAGACCTCTGGAGCGAATGGTGATGCAGCTAGGATGGTATCTCTCCCACAGGTAGAGCGGGTGTCACGTCGTCGTTGGACTTGGTGGCTGGTGTTCCTGCCTCAGCTGCTGGCAGCCGCCGGATTCCTTTGGCTGATGGTGTGGGTGATAGAAGGGCCATGTCCTCATATGGACCTGCTGCTTCGATGTCTGCCTTTGTCAAGGGGCGACACCGTATTTCTCCTGTCTAGGGTATGGTTAGTCACATCCCACGGCCACTTCTAGTTGCGGTGTTAGGTCAGGAACTGCGGTCAGTATAGGTACCACTTACTCCTGTGAAAGCTATTCATACTGGATCATAACAGGCCACCCCCTCTAGCACTCACCTGACCCCGACAGGTCCTTCATACTCTCTGGTGTGGGTTTCACTGCAGCTGTCTGGCAAACATGGTTAGGCCTGGCCAGCAGCCAACGTTCCATCCTATCCATGTTGGCCTCTTTCTGCTATTCTTGGACATCCTCTGCAGTGTCGACCTGACTTTTCCCAACCACATACCACCCCTTGCAGCACTTTAGCTTCATGAAGGTGACCACATTCCCAACATAGAGGGTGCGGAGTTGGGAAGGTAGATGGTCATGCTGCAGGGTAGATCTGTTGACATAGCACCAGTCACGAGTCCAGTCTTCGGCTTGGAACCCAAACCCCCTTGATTCACCCAGGGGTCTATGGGAACCCAGAACCTGGGCGTGGAGTTGGAGGGATGTCACTGGTGGCCTGCCCGGACCCGTAGCCCTGGTGGTCAAATCAAAAATTGGGGAAGACTAAAATGGAATAAAAGAAAAAGAATGTCTCGTGATGCCACCTGTGGTTTCTGGTGAATGCACCAGCGCCGCTGTGGGCCTCCAGGGATGATGGACGGGAAGCTGGGTGGTATAGCTCCCCACAGGCAGAGCAGAGTCCCCGGGGCTGTGGTGCGAAGCACTTGTTGTCATGGTGCTGGATGCGGGCAGCGCAGCGGTTTATGCAGAAAGGAGACATGGAGGTCTTGTAACTTTATACTGTTACTTTACTGGACCGGGTTCAGATGGCACTTCAGGTTACAGTTTACTCAGCCTTTACCCTCCGCAGTGACTACCCAGCCAGCTACCCATTCAAAGACCTATGTGAGGCTCCCGTAGTATACCTTCTTTTGTCTTCCTCATGTCCCGCTGTTGTGACCTGCGCCTCCTTACTATCCTTGTCCTGCCCTGCACAGCTAGCTTGTCTCCCAGGCCCATTGGGTGATATGAGGTACCCTTCTTCTCTCTAAGGAGCTCAACCCGGTTTGGTGTCCCTGGTGGGGCTGCAAGTTGTGGACGGGGGTGTCGGGGCTGATATTTTGGCCCTCGACTGGCCAGTGTTGATGGCTCAGGGATGAACTCGCCTGTACAGTGACTCGGAGCCGGCACTCCATTGGTGGACTAGGATTCCCCCAGACCTGTCCGGTGGTCTGACACTGGGTTTCCCCTTTCTTTCCTGGGGCACCCTCCCTGGGAGACCCCTCTCTGGGCTCCCTCCTTGCTTCACTCCTCAGACCAAACTAAAGATGTCTACGTGTTTCCCGCTCTCACACTCTGCTCTGAACTCCTACCCCGGGACTGGATCTCTTTCCAAAGGATTTAACCCTGTAGACCCTGCTCTAGAGTCTGTGCATGCAGGATGAGAGCCTCAGGTTGATGTTACACTCCCCAATGACAGGATCCACTTGGAGAAAATAGAACCGGATTGTCCAAGGGAGTTGTGACCATTCACAACCAGACCAGGTGAGTCTGTTGATCCTTACTTTTTGCCGGGAGCCTGCTGTGACCATACGTGCTTGTCCAAGGGAGTTGTGACCATTCACAACCAGACCAGGTGAGTCTGTATTGTGGGAGTCCGTGTGACCATCAAACCCGAAGGTATTACTCTATGTGCGCTTCTTTTCCTTATTTGTAGACTCCCCAATGACAGGAATACTGCACACTCTGTTGTGGGTGCAGTACCCCTATTGTGGCGCACTGACCAGTGGGGCGCCACACCCTCTTCTGAAAAAAGGCCACCTCCAGGCCCTGGATACATTGCTCCTCAAAGTCTTACACTTAGATCCCTGCATCCACTCTCAGGCAAAGTCATCTGAGAGTCTAATTTCTTCCAGAAGTGACAAGGCTTGGGGTGGCTCATGCCTATACGGATACTTGCTCGGAGAGGGTAGGGGGGCCCACATCGAATTCTCCCAGTCAAAGGCCTCTGGCTGGGGTGCTATGGAAGGTAGGGGCATACAGCTGGCATACAGAACAGCTCACCTCCTCCAAGCTCACTCGGTTCCAGTGAGACCTCTTCAGGCATGCGGGACCAGACTGACTTCTCTGCAAATCAGGCCCAATGTGGGGAGTGTAGTCGCACTCAAGCTCACTCGTGGGCATCACCTTTGCAAGCTGTTCCGGTTGTGTTGAAGTACCCTTGGAACCTGGAGTGGTGAAGAAAATCAGCTTCTCCAGAGCTTGCAAAAGAAAAAACAAAGGTTGCGCCACGCTGTATTGTGGAATCTAGATTAGCGATATTCAGGATTTTCACTCACCTTTACTAGTTGTGCCGTATCCGCACAACTAGATTGTAGATTTGTGGTGAGTGAAGGTTTATATTTACTGATCTTCCGATCTTTGATGTATATCCGATCTAGAGAGTAAAAAACAGACAGCGCCTCACCAGCTGGTCAGCTTCAAAACGTGTTTATCCTTTACCTCCAAGCTTGGATGTTTAGTTGATCTATGTCTAGTGAATGTGACATTTTAACTTTGTTTATTATATATTGTGTACTGATTGGGTGATTACTGTTGGGGGTGGAGTTTAATGATATAAAAAACAAACCTGTGTATTAGGATGTATGCACTTGAAAAAGGTCACTACGACCGAAATGTCGTGCGGTTGTGACGGATTAAACACGTTTTGAAGCTGACCAGCTGGTGAGGCGCTGTCTGTTTTTTACTCTCTGCTTGTTTAAGTTGGGTGGAACTCCCTAACTAAAGACTTGCGCCTCCATTCTTGGAATTCAATGAGTTCCATTTTCACTTGGTGCTGTGGATATCCTGCTTTTGTATATCCGATCTAGTCTTCCCCTTCACCATTTTTTAATATAGGATTCCTACCTTCTCCTCAGCTGGCTCGCGTGAAGGATCATGTGCCGTTTTTAGGGATGGATTAATGACGTGTAGCCAGGTTCTGCTCCGGAGCAGCTCACAACACCAAGCTCCCCGAAGGGAGAATATGGATCAGCCGATAAACAAATGTGGTATAATAAAGGTAAGCGCTAAGAGCTAAAACAGGATACACAATGCTCTTGAATATATTACCTTTAAGTTTTAGGCATGCGGGACCAGACTGACCTCTCTGCAAATCAGGCCCAATGTGGGGAGTGTAGTCGCACTTAAGCTCACTCGTGGGCATCACCTTTGCAGGCTGTTCCGGTTGTGTTGAAGCACCCTTGGATCCTGGAGTGGTGAAGAAAATCAGCTTCTCCAGAGCTGGCATGTGTTGGGGTGGGCCTATCAGGTCTCCAGAGCGTGCACTCCAGGCACACAATACATGGTGTTGAAGTGTTGTGTGGCAATCCCAAGATGTGGTGACACATCTTTCCTTTACCTAGGGTCCTGCCTCTTCTAGCGCCAGGACCCAATCACTTACGGGATATTATTGTTTGCCCAATCTTATTGCCTAGCTCATCATTAATCCCTCCATAGGGTGGGCTGCAGAAGGCACTTGATTTACAAATCTCATTCCTCATGCTGCAGGTAACACTTGGGCTTGTGGTTGGGGGGATTGATTATTAGAGCCTGACATATTTGGAGGAGAAATAAGAAAAAGAAAATAGTTTTTTCAGCTCACCACCAATTCATCTGGAATGTTGAATAAGGCTAGAAGCAATATCCATATTATAGGATTTCATGTGTGTGAATAAACCTATAAGACTATGTACCGTATATACTCGTGTATAAGCCGACCCGTGTATAAGCCGACCCCCCTACTTTTGCCCCCAAAACCTGGGAAAATTTATTGACTCGTGTATAAGCCGAGGGTGGACCCCAGCACAGGTATACAGCCCCCAGCAGTGTGGTATACAGCAGCCTCCCCAGTGGTATATACAGGCCCCAGCAGTGTTACAGCAGCAGCCCCAGTGGTATATACAGCAGCAGCCCCAGTGGTAGTATACAGCAGCCCCAGAGGTATATACAGCAGCCCCAGTGGTAGTATACAGCAGCAGCCCCAGTGGTAGTATACAGCAGCAGCCCCAGTGGTAGTATACAGCAGCAGCCCCAGTGGTAGTATACACGCAGCCCCAGTAGTATATACAGCCCCAGTGGTAGTATATAGCCCCAGTGGTAGTATATATACAGCCCCAGTGGTAGTATATAGCCCCAGTGGTAGTATATAGCCCCAGTGGTAGTATATAGCCCCAGTAGTAGTATACAGCCCCAGTGGTAGTATATAGCCCCAGTGGTAGTATATATACAGCCCCAGTGGTAGTATACAGCCCCAGTGGTAGTATATAGCCCCAGTGGTAGTATACAGCCCCAGTGGTAGTATATAGCCCCAGTGGTAGTATACATACAGCCCCAGTGGTAGTATATAGCCCCAGTGGTAGTATATAGCCCCAGTAGTAGTATACAGCCCCAGTGGTAGTATATAGCCCCAGTGGTAGTATACATACAGCCCCAGTGGTAGTATATAGCCCCAATGGTAGTATATAGCCCCAGTAGTAGTATACAGCCCCAGTGGTAGTATATAGCCCCAGTGGTAGTATATAGCCCCAGTGGTAGTATACATACAGCCCCAGTGGTAGTATATAGCCCCAATGGTAGTATATAGCCCCAGTAGTAGTATACAGCCACAGTGGTAGTATATAGCCCCAGTGGTAGTATATATACAGCCCAGTGGTAGTATATAGCCCCAGTGGTAGTATATAGCCCCAGTGGTAGTATACAGGGCCCCAGCAGGGCCCCCCTCATAATTTGGCGCCCCCACCTCAGTTTCTGGGCCCCCCCGCATGCAGCGCTGCACATATACATTACGTGTCTAGCAGCTGTTACCCTCCGGTGGCGGATCGCGGCTCCCGGCTCCGGGCTCCATCTTCCTCGCTGTCTTCCTGCTTTGTGACCGGCGCGATGACGTCATCGCGCCGGTCACATGACAACCAGGAAGACAGAGAGGAAGATGGAGCCCAGAGCCGGGAGCCGCGATCTGCCACCGGAGGGTAACAGCTGCTAGACACGTAATGTATATGTGCAGCGCTGCATGCGGGGGGGCCCAGAAACTGAGGTGGGGGCGCCAAACTTTGAGGGGGGCCGTATGACTCGCGTATAAGCCGAGGGGGGGACTTTTCAGCCCAATTTTTGGGCTGAAAAACTCGGCTTATACGCGAGTATATACGGTATGTTAAGCATTTAAAGGACATATGCTATTTTTATCTGAACTGCTAGCAGATAAATGTAGAAAAGCTGGTCTCACATGCTGCTGACCCTCTGCAATAATAAAGGTTTACTCTCTTAAAAAAGTAAATAATTGAAAAAAAATATAAAAAAATTTAAATATCACTTAAAGAGATGTTTAAAGGAGAGTTTAAGGTTCCTGGTATTCTAAGGTACAACCACATCAGGCACTCTACCAAAAATTCACAGCCTTGCAGGTAGTGTCCCAACACCTGGAAAATTAAGAAAGCTTAGCATTTTTCTTTTAAAACTCCCTTAAATTCACCATGTTGAAAGAAACTGGTAGACCCAATGGCTGTGAACTCACTTAACTTTAGGTTAGTGGAGTGATCAGTCACCGGGTCTTCCGGTGAGTGTTTTCTCTCCAAACCTTCAAGGAAAGTGTTAGGGCCATTTTAAAATTTTGATCGCTTTCCCCCTAACAAAGCCAATGTTCGCTTTTTTTTTTTTTTTTTTTTTTTTTTTTTTAGTAAATTGCTCAGGTTTTCCAGTCACAAACCGAATCGTAAATGTTAGTGCCGAAGTTGAAATTGGTGAAACTTGCTTGGAAATGTTCACTCGTCTCTAATTATAATCCTACAAAATATATGGCCACCATTAAAGACAGTCAAGGAGAGTAGATGGTGACATTTTTTCAAGCCACATGTACAAAGCATTTATTTTGTAAACCTTCCTCTGTCAAGCCTTGTTTTCCCAGTATCTAGCTATTAGCTAATTCTATTCAGTCTTGAATTGTATCAGTGGCAGGATGCCTAAGTGTCTATGCCATGCTCGCTGGCTTCATTCAGTCGCCATATTTGAGCCGTGAGAATGTCGCAGTGGGGGCTCTCGTAGACAAAAAATTCATTTACAAAAACAATCCAATTTTTTTTTTTAATCTTGCACACAGTTGCCAGTCTGCATACAAAAGAGGTGGAAAACATTGGTGGAAGGGGTAAAACTGGTAACAAGGGACGATGTGCTGTAATCAAGATAAAGCCGGCCGGGGGATTCACAATGTACTGAATAGTGGATAAAAACAAGAGAAGGCTTTACTTCCGACAACCCTCGCTCTATGCTCTACTTAGAAGCTTGGACCTTGCTCTAAAACAAAGAGCCTCTTTTCCTAAGCCGGTTCCCAACCCTTTACTGTGACAGCGAATTCCACAGTTCACTTGAGTCATTGCCTCTTCCTTCCTAGCGCATCCCTCTGCTTGCTCATGTACACGTAATTGAAAAAGACAGGGACCGGTAACCCTTCAACCCATCTCCAGTCCCCCCTCCCCATCGGATTCTTTTCTCAGATGATAAACTGAGAGCTGGCACCGAATCGTGGGAATCGAGCAAACAGCTGTGTATCGTAATGATGCACATGTTACCTCTGATCACCCCTCGTCATTAGGCTACACAGTCTCACCCATATAGGACTTTGGGGTCAGCCGTGAGGGCCGGTGTCCCTGAAAGGCAGGGAAAGTGGCGAACAGGAAAAAGAAATGGGAAAATAAATCGTTAGCGGTAATTATTAGGCGCAGGGACAAACGATTCATTTGCAAGTCAATTAGTCTCTGTTAGGTCTGTGTTTGCTGTTCTTAGTCACAGAGGGAAAAAAAAAACATTTTGTGGCTTTAATCCTTCGGAGGGAACCAAAAATGTTACCACTGTACATTGCCAATCATGGGGGCTGGGAGAATGATGGGGGCGATGAGGGCTACAGCTGGCACCAAATATGGAGGTGGTGGCGGGGGAGGTTGGGTTCTGTCATCCTCTACTTCCATTTGATGCAAGTTATTTTTGGCATTGAGGCCCTGATTGCAGGCTGCAAATAATCATAAATCCTAAACATATTGCAATTTCTACTAGGGGGACAGGTCGATGATACTCTATCAGGGACCAAGTGTCTTTCGGTCCGCGCCGCTGCTCCAATGAGTATCAAAAAACACTGGAGTGCTTTGAAACAAGATATCTTCAGCTTTATTTTCCAACGCGTTTCGGAGCTAACACCCAGCTCCTTCCTCAGGTCATTCCCTGAGGAAGGAGCTGGGTGTTAGCTCCGAAACGCGTTGGAAAATAAAGCTGAAGATATCTTGTTTCAAAGCACTCCAGTGTTTTTTGATACTCATTGGAGCAGCGGCGCGGACCGAAAGACACTTGGTCCCTGATAGAGTTTCACCCCCACGTTGTGGAAGTGTGGTCCCGGCTGCGGCTGCTGTGTTTGAGCGATCAAGCTAGTTGTGGGCTTCACAACTAAATCAGGTGAGCAGTTTTCATACTGTATGGGATTTGATTCCTATTGAGGATAAGACCCTATGCGCATTCTCATTTTATAGAGGTCGATGATACTGACACTTCAGGGTACAGGACAATGACACTGATACTGGGGATACAGGATAATGACACTGGGGTACAGGATAATGACACTGGAGCTACAGGATAATGACACTGGGGGTACAGGATAATGACACTGGGGGTACAGGATAATGACACTGGGGGTACAGGATAATGACACTGGAGGTACAGGATAATGACACTGGGAGTACAGGATAATGACGCTGGGGTACAGGATAATGACACTGGGGGTACAGGATAATGACACTGGGGGTACAGGATAATGACACTGGGGTACAGGATAATGACACTGGGGGTACAGGATAATGACACTGAGGGTACAGGATAATGACACTGGGGTACAGGATAATGACACTGGGGATACATGATAATGACACTGACACTGAGGTACAGGATAGTGACACTGGGGGTACAGGATAATGACACTAGGGGTACAGGATAATGACAGTGACACTGGGGGTACAGGATAATGACACTGGGGTACAGGAAAATGACACTGGGGGTACAGGATAATGACACTGGGGTACAGGATAATTACACTGGGGGTACAGGATAATGACACTGACAGTACAGGATAATGACATTGACACTGGGGGTACAGGATAATGACACTGACACTGGGGGTACAGTATAATGACATTGGGGTACATGATAATGACACTGACACTTGGGGTATAGGATAATGACACTGACATTGGGGTACAGGATAATGACACTGATACTGGGGGTATGGGATAATTACACTGACACTGGGGTACAGGATAATGACACTGAAACTGGGGGTACAGGATAATGACACTGGGGGTACAGGATAATGACACTGGGGGTACATGATAATAACACTGGGGGTACAGGATAATGACACTGACAGTACAGGATAATGACATTGACACTGGGGGTACAGGATAATGACACTGACACTGGGGGTACAGTATAATGACATTGGGGTACATGATAATGACACTGACACTTGGGGTATAGGATAATGACACTGACATTGGGGTACAGGATAATGACACTGATACTGGGGGTATGGGATAATTACACTGACACTGGGGTACAGGATAATGACACTGAAACTGGGGGTACAGGATAATGACACTGGGGGTACAGGATAATGACACTGGGGGTACATGATAATAACACTGGGGGTACAGGATAATGACACTGGGGGTACAGTATAATGACACTTGGGGTACAGGATAATGCCACTGACACTGGGGTACAGGATAATGACACTGGGGGTACAGGATAATGACACTGGGGTACAGGATAATGATACTGACACTTGGGGTATAGGATAATGACACTGGGGTACAGAATAACGACACTGGGGTACAGGATAATGACACTGACACTGGGAGTACAGGATAATGACACTGGGGTACAGAATAACGACACTGGGGGTACAGGATAATGACACTGGGAGGACAGGATAATGACACTGGGTTTACATGATAATGACACTGGGGGTACAGGATAATGACACTGGGGGTACAGGATAATGACACTTAGGGTACAGGATAATGCCACTGACACTTGGGGTGTAGGATATTTTGCAAGTCAATTAGTCTCTGTTAGGTCTGTATTTACTGTTAGTCACTGAGGAGTAAAATAGACATGACAATGTCATGAGGAATTTGGTCGTGTTCTGTCACCGATACCCATTTATGTATGTATAATAAACACACGACAGCCATATCTTGGAATAAAATGGTCCACATCACCTTTTATTAATATTTACATGAACCAGAGGCAAACCCCCTTTTAGTTGTTTTCCTGGCCGCACAACCAACAGCCCAGCGAAAGGGTTATGAACACCCCACGGTTAATACTAACCTTTGCAAGACCTATGCCTTCTAATTACATTGTTGTACCTGAAGCCACTATTCTCCAATAGTGACCGCCACAACCTTAACCTCCCTGGCTGCCACCAACCAGCCCAGGGGTAGAGGTACTAACACCCCACTGTTAATACTCCTAAGCTTAGCGGGACCTACACCTAATTTCTTAACCTCCCTGGCCATTGCCAAACAATCCCAGGGAAAGAAGTATTAACACACCACAGATAATACTTCCATAAATTTAGCAGGACCTATGCCTGCTAATTAACTTGCTGTACCAGAAGCCACTATTCCCCAATAGTGGCTTTTCACTGAAGGACATGATCAATTATCCTGCCTTTAAACCAGACCTATCCACCTCCATAGGCCTGGCCCCACGACCTAGCCCCACCACAAACCCATGTTTGGTCGATACGGCTTTAATAACATCAAAATCAACACCACACAAATGAGCCCGACGCTACCTTTGATGTGAATTTTTAACCATACACTTGCACTTGACGCACTCCAATAACTGGACTGCCAACCAGCCCAATGCCCTTGAAACATTTCCCAACCGATTAATCCTATGGCCCCTCCTATACAGCTGCACCACTGTTAAACCTCCCCTTTGCAGAACCCATATGAAGCTGCCCCAACTGATAAGTATAATTCATATTAACCGTATAAAGCTGCCCCAACTCTTAAGCAATTGTCGGGGTCAGGGGTACTCAGATCTCGGGCGTTTGGGTATGGTGGGTGTCACGGTTGGTCGGTGCCTGAGTCTGTGCCCTTGGGTGACAGCTTAAAAGAGTTTAGGGAATGGTAATAAAGAGTTTGTCTCGTGACGCCACCTGCAGATTCTGGTGATGGGCACCAGCGCCGCTTCAGACCTCCGGGGGAGATGGTACTCAGCTTGGATGGAGCAGCTCCCTGCAGGTGGAGCTGAGCCCCTGGGGTAGAACAGCACTGATGGTGGTGGTGCTGGTTGTTGTTTGTGTGGCGCCCCGCAACGAGAGCGTCACAAGAGGGTATTGCAGCCATAAATGCAGCCGCAATATCCTCTGACTCAGCAATGATCCGGTTAACATAGAGATCCAACCCTACATGCAACACCTAGAACAGAGGGCCAATCATAGGTTCTGGGGGGTGGAGTGTTAGGGTAGTGTAGTAGAACACACAAGAATCTAGACAGAAAGAGAATAGTCTAGAACTCGGAGAAGAAGGGTCTAGGACTAGAACTTGGAGAGGAGCGGGGGCTCCGCACCCCGTGCGGGCCCCTGGGCCGTCACCGGTCGGGTGTCAGCACCTGAGGCCTTAACCACCGGGATTGGGCGTTATCTACACGGGTTCCCAAAAGACTCCCGTGCCCACAACTCACAGCCGGTTCACTGGTACCGAAGCTGGCAGCAGTTCACCTCTGCTACGCGAACCAGAAGCGTGGAGGAGCCACTTCAAAGGAGCACCCCACCACCAGCCAACTTCCAGTCGTCTAACCAGCGGTGTACCCACTGAGGGATCCAAGGCTCCCCAAAACATCCAGAACGTACATCATGGATAGGGCATTGAAGCAGCCTCCCCGTACCCGACCTGGTATTCCTGGGCGACACTGGCAACTAAGTAGGTAGAAAGGAGAAACACTGCGGATCTCTAAGGGACACCATCACTGCTGAGTCCACCTGGTCTACTACTCAACCACTGTATGCCATGTACTGCCTACTGGTTACAGTAAAGACCCGTTATAGAGACTTTCTGTGTCCGTGCTTCCTTATGAACTGTCCGTCGCACAACAAGGTAACCGCAGCTGCCGCACAACATCTTGAGCAGCTCCAGCCTCCGGGGATCACCGCTCAGCCTGTGGGGAGCGTAACATCTTGCTACTGTCCATCCCCCGGGGGCTCCGCAGCGTCGGTAGTCCTTACCGAATCTACTCATAGGTGGCATCACGAATAAATTAAAAACCCCTTTAATCTGTTCCACCAAGACGTCTTCACTTTTGATCTGTACTACACCGGGCCCCACTACCGGCAGGCGCGGTCCACCCGTGACAAGGAGGAAGGAAGCATCGCCTGTCTAAACCGGAGTCCCGGCCACGGTGAGTCATTTGGAGTGTAAGGATGACTTGCGGAGCAGTGCAGCAGTTGAGGTGAAAGGAAAAGACCTAAGCTTTCTCGCTCTACACGGGTACTTTACTCTGTAAACCAGTTCAGATGGCAGTTCAGGTTACAGCACAAACTTTTCCCTGGCTGCCTCTTCTCTAGGCCCCCTCCCTGGGAGTTTCCTTTCCTGTTTCAGAGGCTCCCCTCTCCTTCGTTCCTCGGGGCAAATTAAAACTCCACTGTCTAACTTCCCTCCTCCCCTCACTCCGCCCAATCGGAATGGGACTACCCATCTACCCAAGTTTAAGTGTGGGAGTGATGGGATGGGATCCACTTGCAAACCTTACCCTCCTCTGTGACAGGAATAGCTGCACACTCGTTTGTGGGTGCAGTATGCCTCCTGACCAGTGGGACACCACACAATACACTGTAGCACCCACAAAAACTGCCACTGTTGTTAAATATCTCCCAGCAGCCCTGTATATCACTGCAACAACTCCTGAAACCTAAAGTTACAACTGTTACGCAACACCAGTGGCACTCGAATAAAGCTTTAACTACCGCTAAGTATTACCAGCAGCACCCCTAAAGTACCCCCCCACTGTTAAATATCTCCTAGCAGTGTCAGTATATTGCTGCAACAACCGTTAAGTATCACAAGCTGCACCAGTAAAAAGGCTGCCACCACTGTTTCACATCCCACAACTGCATTGATTATAGTAGTGCAGCAACTATGACATAAACACCTGCAGCACCCATATAAAGATGTTAAATGTGACACACCAGCACCCTTGTAACTCTGCAACTGTTGTTAAGTATCTCCAATAGCACCCATATAAGGCTGCACCAGCTTTTAGCTGTTACCCAGCTGCCCCGATGTTACCTGTCCACCAGCAGCACTCGTCTAAAGATGCCGCAAGTGATACCTTTCACTCGTCAGCACCTGTATTAAGCTATCCAGTTGGTATCTGTTACCCTGCATCACCCAAATAAAACTGCCACAAATGTTACCTGTCACCCCACAGCACCTGCATAAAGCTGCCTCAAATGTTACCTGTCACCCAACAGCACTCAAATAAGGCTTTTACAAATGTTACCTAATACTCAGCAGCCCCTCATAAAGCTGCTTCCAATGTTAACTGACGCACAGCGGCACCATTATGAAGTCGCCACGAATGTTACCTGTCGCCCATCAGCACCCACCGAAAGCTGCTACAAACCTTACCTGTCACCCAGTAGCAACTGTATAAAAACTGCAAGAACTGTTAATTGTTATCCAGCCACCCCCATATGAACTGGCCACAACTATCAAGTGTCACTTCAACACAAGTATAATTCTGCTACCACTGTTACACGTCACCTGGCAGACCTTTACTAAGCCACCACAAATGTTTCTTGTCTCCCAACCACAACTGCAGAAGGCTGCAACAAATGCTAACTGACACCCAGCAGCAACATTCCCAAAAACTGTCACCAGTCTTGGTTATTACCAGCATCAATCGTATGAAGGCTGAAACAATTGTTACCCTGCTGCACCCAAATGAAGCTGCAACAGCCTGGAAAACCTCACCCTACCGAACACCTATAAAACTGCCACCACCGTTAAAGATCACCATATAAAATTGTCATGTGGTGCCCCACTGGTCAGTGCGCCACAGAAGGGATACTGCACCCAGATCAGTGTGTGTGGTATGCCAGTGACCAGAGGATGTGATGTTAATCTGAGGCCCTCATCCCTGTATTCACACACCTAGAATAGGGGGACTAAAGGGTTAACCTGATTGCCTGGGAGACCCAGCCCCTGTGGGAGGAGTTTAGGTGTAGTGGAAAGAGCGGGAAGAAGGAGTCAGAACAGAACAGCCATGGAGTGGAACTGAGGAGGAAGGAGAGGAAAGCTTGGGGGACATGATGAGCGTCGATGCCACGGACAGCCGCGGAACGGATCAGCACACAGGACTGGGGGGCTAATATGCCCTTCAGTCCAGTGTGCAGCGGCTGCAGCTGCATGCGATGCACAATGGACCGGAGGGCATATTAGCCCCCATTCCTGTGTGCTGATCCGGTCCGCGGCTGTCTGGGGCATCCCGGACAGCTCCGGACCGGATCACGCCGCAGTGTGAAGCCAGCCTAAGAATCTTCCAAATCAGGAAAAAGACGCAAGTGTGAAAGGCCCCTAACTCTTAAGCTTCATATGTACTGATCCCCCATGTTCCTCCATCCAAACCAGATAATAATATACCCCCAGCCAACCTACCATTGGAAACCAAATTTACTTCCCAGTCAGTAGGACTTCACCTTAATCATCATATTCACCTTCGATTGTCTATTTCTTCCAATGCCCTTCTGGCCCCCACTTGCAACCATATTAGTCCTTGTAATCCTCCCCACTTTATCCCTGCTGTAGATAACCCCTGCCCTTCTGTCTGCCCGTCATCAGGACAAACATTGCCACCACCCTCAGAACAATGCTTACACCTGAATAACTGACAACTTACTAACTATTGATTTTTTCTTTCTTTTTTACACTAGAGCAGTCATCCTACTTCCCAGACTGCACACCAAAACCACCAACACCTGTCTCATCTTTCAGTCCCTGTTGATCCACTCGCCCAATTTGTCCACCTTGCAGAACCTTACTGCACAACCAGACTCATTCTGCCTTAATTAAAGACTCCGCTTATTTCGTAAAATGCAAATTCAGAAAATGGCAAAACCTAAATGTCTCAATGCAGTGCCCTGTGATTCCTGCTATCACCCTGAATGGAACACTCCGTCAGCCTCAACCGCGCCACCAGCACAATTCCTACCATCCTTACAGTAATCAAACAACCCATCCCTGATGAGATCCCAGAGCTTTTTGAACCTAGTTTCTAACTAATGATCGACCATTATAAGGTCGCCGGACCCCTGGAACATTCAATTTCTGCTTACCCTGACAAAACCAACCCAACTGACCCCAGAGGAATTGCAACGGAATACCCTATAGACCACCCAAATGGCTACCCCTGAAACGAGATTTGTACTATACCTGCTACAACCCCAATGTTCCCTTTTAATTCAAAGCCACCACAAATGACTTAACCCCCCCACCTCCCAACTGGAGAGGACTCCGCTGGAAGCCAGTTTGAACACAGGAACCCTTGACCAATTCCTAATACCACCACTTAATAACTCCCAGCATACACCAGGCCACCACCAACCCTTAAACAAATGCACCCAGTAACATGATCCACCCCTTTGATCACTCACCTTGTAATGCTCACACTAACCGATCTCTCAAATCTGTCCACCCCCCCATCGGAGCCCTTGCTAAACTTGCTGATAAATTCTCCTATTACCAAAACCCAATACTGCAATCACCATCTCCTTACCAAGCTGAATCGGAGAAATTCTCGGATCACCGCAGCAGAATCTTCCTGTTGTCTCTCACCTCTTGGCGAGTCGGACAGAGAGACACCTCTGGACCCTGATCCCCTTGTGACTTCAGGGGGGACCTCCGGAGGAACAAACCACCACCATCGGCAATCCCACTCCTCGGTCACTACACCCTGGACACAAGCAGCCGCTTCACCTTTGTCTGCCGTCAACAGTAACCCCATGGACCTGCGTGGCACGACACCACCGCAAGCTCTGGGCGCAAGCACACATTCTTGTCCGCCAGCCCTGCTGCTGACTACAGGAGGCTGCTCGCTCCCTCAATGCATGCAAGGTTCGACCCCGGCTGCCAGCAGCAAGGGGTTGTCCATCGCCAATGTGGCGCCTTGCTCACACAGGTAAGCACAGACTCACCTACAGCATGGATGGGTTTCCACAGTGGGTACACAAGCACAAACAACACCTTCCACACCAACCCAGTAGGGGGAGCTTAACTTGCTGCCCTTAGGCAAGATCCCCATAAATACTGGTGCTGGGGGCAGAGTTAGACAGAGTGTGCAGTCGCTAGGAGAACTGTGAAGACGTCCTGGTGGTCGGAGCCACGCTAGGCCCAAGCCAGAGACTCCTGAACAGCCATCAGTCTAGCTATTGCAGGGACCCAAGAGCGGGGTCGAAGGTGAGACATAGAAACAACGGAGAAGTAGCAGCCTGGGGACCGAGGAGCCATCTTGGTTCTTTCCAGAAAGCACCCCGAGTCTGCAGGAGAGCACCCAGCCCAGCAGAGAATACCGGTTTTCCGTGGAGACTTCAGTCTCCAGGGCATCTGTGCAGGCATCAACAAGGGAGCCAGACACCGCAAGAGAGTATATTGCGGCAGTCCAATGAGGGTTACCCAACACAGCACAGGTGATAGGAG
>JARQOC010000012.1:93613227-93669249 GCA_033576535.1 Allobates femoralis | reverse complement strand
ACGCCAATGTTATGAGTTTACTAGAAAAAAAGGGAGATACAAGAGACACAGATTGTGCCCTATCAAACAGACACTATAGTTCTTATGTGGATTATAGGTGTATCCACACACCTTTTAGAAGCCTCTCCCCTGTCCTCATCCCTCCTCTGCCCTCCAGCCTCTCCCCTGTCCTCACCCCTCCATATGCAATGTACAGTATGTGTATATATGTGAGTATGTAGGCACTTCCCTCACTTTGTCCGCACTTCCCTCACTTTGTCCGCACTTCCCTCAACTTTGTACACACACACACATACACACACACACTCCGCTATACTTACCACCGGCCCTGCGTCCGCTGCCTGGATCCTCAGTTGACATGTCGCCGCCCCCGAACTACTGGATCCGATATAGCGTCCAAGATGTCTCGCCAAACTACCCAGACGACATATTGGATCCAGGCGTCCAGGGACGGCGACATGTCGACTCAGGATCCAGGCGGCAGGGAAGACGCAGGGTCGGTGGTAAGTATAAGGGAGTGTGTGTATGTGTCTGCTAACCACTCTGCCCACGGCGCTGCGCTGACCACTCTGCCCACTCTGCCCACGCCGCTGCACTGACCACTCTGCCCACGCCGCTGCGCTGACCACTCTGCCCACGCCGCTGCGCTGACCACTCTGCCCACGCCGCTGCGCTGACCAATCTCACCGCACTCACTGCTAACCTCTGAGCCACCGCACTCACTGCTAACCGCTGAGCCACCGCACGCAGTGCTAACCGCTGAGCCACCGCACGCAGTGCTAACCGCTGAGCCACCGCACGCAGTGCTAACTGCTGAGCCACCGCACTCACTGCTAACCGCTGAGCCACCGCACGCAGTGCTAACCGCTGAGCCACCGCACGCAGTGTTAACCGCTGAGCCACCGCACGCAGTGTTAACCGCTGAGCCACCGCACTCACTGCTAACCGCTGAGCCACCGCACTCACTGCTAACCGCTGAGCCACCGCACTCACTGCTAACCGCTGAGCCACCACACTCACTGCTAACTGCTGAGCCACCGCACGCAGTGCTAACCGCTGAGCCTCCGCACGCAGTGCTAACCGCTGAGCCTCCGCACGCAGTGCTAACCGCTGAGCCACCGTTTACTGTGCTACCCACAGAGCCGCCTGTATACACACAATTAATTTCACCGCACTCCCCTAACTATTAGTAAATAAACTATACATGGATTCTAGACTACCCGATTCTTTAGAATTGGGCCGCCATCTAGTTAGGAATAAGAGCTATTACACAGAGCACAGTAAACGTCTATTTAGAGTATATATTGGTGACTTTGGTAATTACAATAGATCTAGCTATATGGATGTTTGTCCGGAAACATACATAATATTATACACAGTTAGTTTAGTATATAATATACACAAAAAAATGACATCACATATGCGACCGTATATACGAGATTGGGTGCCAAAACCAGGTAAATTAATCACAGATCATCACAGAGTTGTAGATAATCAAGAGGTATTAAGCTACAGCTCTAATTAGCTGTAATATATTCTAAATAGAGGTTTATTTTGCTCTGTGTAATAGCTCTTACTCCTAATGTACCTCCTCCTTGAATATCCACCCAGGCTCTGGGTAAATTGTATGATGTTTTGTGTGGCAGAGGGAAATTGGTTTTAATTGTTTTTCACACACATTAAGTTTTCTTCTGTCTTGCACTAAATAAATATCTGTTTTTCACCTGCATATTGGCTGTGCGCACTTCATACAGAAGCTCCTTCTTCTTCCCCTTCACTCGGTGTAGAAGTCCCAAGGTGTTTCCCATCAGACCTGGATAACCATCAGTAAAGGTACCGCAAAGACTTTCTTGAGTGAGTGTCCATTCCTTTGGCCTGTCCCTCACAGCAAAGACTGTAGCCCCATTCCAACCACGCTGCACTATTCCACCATTGTTACCCTACAGCCTCAGGGATCCTGCTCTTCCTGTAGAGAGCCGCAACATCTCGCTGTTGCCCATCACCCCAGAGGTCCAAGCAGCGCCAATGCCATCACCGGACCTACAGGTGGCGTCACGACTGACAATAACTGTTTTCCCACCAAAACAAATTCCCCTTTTTATTTTGTCACCAGTGGCACAGTCTCGAGCACCGACCATCCGTGACATCCCGTATCAGTGCGTCCGAGATCAGAGTACCCGAATACCTTGGTATGAGACACAGCTCTTGTGCATGACTCTCTAGTCTATGAAAGATACCTTAGCTGCTTTCAGAGCATAGTCATCATTTTTTGGACTTTCATAACAATGAATTAAAAGATGGACATGTGTAGACTGCTTTGTAGTCTCTGTGAATAGTTGCAGTAGTTAAATGACGTTAATTTCCTTCAGTCTATAAAGGATTAACTTCTGTGGCTCCTCAGCGTGTGGCTGAGTGTGTAAGGTGACCTCTCCCACAGTTGTTAAATAAGTTCATGCAAGCTGGTGTCGCCAATAGAGTTGACTCTATGCAAAGACCTTGATCTGTGTGGATGCGAAGTGCTGCTCTCTGGAGCTCTCTTGCTGTTGCTGCTTGAAGTTGCTATGCTTATCCCAATCCCTGGGTGGAGGTGAGAGGGTTGTAGTCCAGGGCTAGATAGGAGCAAGGGTGGCGGCCCAAACATCTCCTCCTTTAGGGGTAATTCTGGGAATAGGTGTCAGCTAGGGAACCCCAGTCTAAAGCGTCAGACTATCTACCTGATTCCCTCAGCCCATCTCTGCCTTCCTGGTACTTCTCCACTCATGCACTATTAGCACCTCCTCTTAAGGGGGAGTCACACGTGTCAATATCGCCTGCACGATATCGGCTGCACATGACGTTGCAGCGATATTGACGCGTGTGACATACTGTGTGTGACATAAATCGCTGGTTGATGATCTGTCGCCCGGTGGACACGCAGCATCGCTGCATGTGAAACCGGGAGTAGCGATATTCCAGCTCCCAGCGCCTCTCACAAGCGCTGGGAGCTGGTATCCAAGGTAAACTGCGGGTATCTAGGCAGCGCGCGCTGCCTAGATACCCGACGTGTACCTTAGTTACCAGCCTCCTCCGCTCACCGGCTGGTATCTAAGGTACACAGCGGGTAACTAGGGTCCCTTGTTACCCGCTGTGTACCTTAGATACCAGCCGGTGAGCGGAGGAGGCTGGTAACTAAGGTACACGTCGGGTATCTAGGCAGCGCGCGCTGCCTAGATACCCGCAGTTTACCTTGGAGACCAGCCTGCTCCCGCTTCCAGCAGGCTGGCAGCGGGAGCAAGACATCGTGGAAACGATATTTAAATCGTTTCCACGATGTTTCTGGTCAATTGATCGCTGGTGAGTCTGTCTATGTGACAGCTCACCAGCGATCAGCCGTCAATGTCGTCAGCAATCATCTCGCTGACGACATTGACGCGTGTGACTCCCCTTAACATTCTCCTTCTGAGTGTAGCTGCCAACTAGGCTGATTAAGGATCAGACTTTGACCGCTCTAGACAGGGAGGTAAAAATGCCATAAATGTCTCAAATGGAAACTTGTCCAAATAGCAATGTAAGACAAAAAGGCCGGCACATATCTAAACCAGCCTTCTCTGTGCATAGTGGAACCTCTGGCGGTTTGATATCAGTGTCTGGTCTGAACTGTCATTTCATTGGTTTGTTGGGTTTTTACAATAAGATTACAAAGATATAAACTCTGTAATGCATGAAATATTGTTTAATCTGAAGGGATACTCCTTCACATCTGTCACTTTGTTCTGTATATACAAGATCTAATATTTCCACCTGTGAAATTCACCATAGGCACCATGTTTTCTAACCAAGTATATGTTCTGATAAACAGGTGCAAAAACAGTATATGAATCACACAAAAGGCGCTCTGCTGTAAAAATATAAATAAATAGCAAGTGCTGTAACAAAAACAGGGCCTTTTGGTTTATACGTTTCTGCAAGAAAACGTACAATAAGCTGTCTCACCCACTCCACGGTAGGCCCTGATAGAGACAGTCCTAACTCTGTCCCTAGTGCTACGGTAAAAACCTGCCAGTGTGTACATACCTCAGCTGGACAGGGTGAGGGAGAGCACAGGACTATCATGTTTTTGGTGGGGATTGGTTGCAGTTCACACTGCTGCTTCCAATGTGTGCAGACTCATATTTTTTTGCCCAAGTATATGTTCTATTGCAAAACCTGATACATAGGAATGTAGACATGCATTACTGCTAAGGAAATACATTGAGAAATGAAGACACTGAGCTCTTAAAAGAAACCAGTTTTTATCTGCGTGATTGCCCTCATTAAAATAAAAACACGGTAGGTTTAGTGCAGGTTTAGCAGCGGAAACCGCCGGTCGGTTTCCATGAGTTTTATGTAAATTTATGTTAATCCAAAAGCGGCTTTTGGGTTAACATTAAAACCTATGGAAACCGACGCCTGCTGTGCACACACCGGCGGTTTACACATGCTCATCCGTTGCTAACCCGCTGGGTTCCCAGCGGATTAGCAACGAATGTGCATGTTCTATAAACCGGCCGGTTATGCAGCGGCTGCAAGCAGAATCATGTGCTGCTTCCAGCCGCTGCATAACCGCCGCCGCTAACCCGCTGTGCACCCGCCCGTCACCCGCCGCACATACCCGACAGGAAGCGGGTGGACGGCTGCAGAGCTTCCTGTCGGGTCCGCCCAGCCGCCGCCGTCACAAAGCCGACTTCCAGTGTGCACATACCCTTATACTCTCCTGTGATACCAGCGCCATTCTAGTGGTGTCAGTACTCACTCTCCAGGAGCTCACGTGACATTAATACGTCATGTGAGCCCTTCCTCAATCAGCGCTGGTTTCCCTTTCCCCGCCATAGGATGAACATCAAGAGGAAGTCAGGTTTGCAGCTGGCCATTCACTTTCTATTGATTTGTTTTGTCCAAAGGCAAGGAATTGAAAACACCGCTGATTGGACACATGACTCGCACAAGTGTCATGTAAGCCCCAGGAGAACATGTGCTGACACGACTGGAGACAGCTCCAGAGGAGAGCATAAGTGTTTTTATTTTATCAGGGGGAAAAAACTTAGAATGGAAAGGGGTTGTCCAAATAGTGGACAAAAAATTTAATATTAATGATAGCTTACATCACATTCACAACCTTAGGGATATTCTAGGGCGTGTCAAATTTCACACAAGGACTCTTAGTTAAAGAACTCTGTGCCCAAAGGCAAATTTTAGCGTGAACATTGTTTTGTATATGTAAGGCAAAGCACAATGTGACAACTTTGTGTGGAGTAACGCTTCAGGATAAACATTGCTTCATGCAGAAGAGTTCATCATCTATGTAATCCTCTGTTCATCAAAGGTTTGAATATAAGCAAAACTACAACCCCGATATAAGACGTCCAAAAAACATTGTAAATCAATTAATGTAGAAGGAAGTTCCATTGTAATAAAACAATGCTGAGGTATACCGCTTTGTTGGCCTGGATATATTTCCACCACTACAAGGGATTGTTGTTGCTTAGAAAGACTAAAAAGAAAAAATAATGACTAAAGTGATTTCTATAACCAACAATTTACTTTCTTCATGTTTAAAGTTGTCAGAAGATATTTAATGTAGATAGTTTGACGACATATTAAGGTGAATATTTTTGGCTTTTATTTTATTCCTGCCGATCCCGACCATTTTGTTTATTTAAGAATCTACCATACGGTTCTAGTGATATAGGCTTTTTTTTTTTTTTTTAAATAAAGTGCTAGGGGCGTGACCAACTTTATAAGTAGGACACGCCCCTGAGGATCCTGTCAGCTTTACCTCATTGATTAGAACCACAAAAATTAGTCATTAAAATGCCCCTATCTTTGAAACTATATGACTGTTTTTTACCAAAACAAAATTGGATTTTTAGGAGGAGCAACAGGAAAAATATAACAGCAAAAATATTTTTGACCTGATGACAGATCTTTTTAACAGTTTTTAATGCGTAATTTATGTATTTGCACTGAGATCATGATAATCTGGTGCAACATGGATGAAGATTGAGGCATTGATGTCCTTACACAGTCCAGACCAGTTGTAGTGTACCCTAGCCTAAAACGGACAATGCCCACTAAGCTTTGTGCTTTCGAGAATACAGCCCATTTTTGAAGATACCCCCTCTGTTAGTGCGTCGGGGGGTACTCAGTAGCCAATCCGGCTTACTCTTTGCGAGGTCACAGTAGCGGTGGCCCAGCTCTGTGGCTCCAGCTGTGCAGTGAAGCGGAATGTTTACAGGGGATTTAGAAGTCTTTTCATGATGCCACCTGTGGTATTCGGCCAGGGATGGCCTATGCTACTGATTTGGGCCTCTGGGGCAGATGGTGTAGCCGCCGGGATGGAATCACTCCCCACAGGTGGAGCAGGGCCCCAGGGATTGTGTGATAGTCAATGGGAATGATGGTAATTGTAGTTGTGGTGCAGAACGGAGGGTGCAGAAAACAACCAGAGGACACAAAGAGTGTAGTTTCTTTACCTTTACTTGGCAGATGGTGGTACAGTCCGGGGTTCTGGTTTCCAGGTTTTAGAAGGACCTGGTCAGCCTGGAAGCATTCAAAGATCCACCTCTCCGGGTGGGTTTGGAGGCCTTCCAGCTGCGCTCTCTCTTTGGGTCCCTACTGCTTGTAAGCTATGCTGCGGCCCTCTTCCTGCTCTGTTCTTACTCCATATGGCAGAGAACACAAGCCTATCATGGGTACCGCCGGAATGGTGACGGCTTTGGGCTCTAGTTATGCTGTTGTGCCGCCGGGTCTTTGGTGCGGCCAGGAGACTTGCAGTCTCTTGCAGACACTAGGGTCTTTGTGCGATGCAGAAAAGGTGAACGGATGGACTCTACATGCCTGGTTCCCACCGTGAAGCATGGAGGAGGAGGTGTGATGGTGTGGGGGTGCTATGACAGATGACTTGGCCTCCACAGTCATCAGGCCTGAACCCAATCGAGATGGTTTGGGGTGAGCTGGACCGCAGAGAGAAGGCAAAAGGGCCGATAAGTGCTAAGCATCTCTGGGAACTCCTTCACGACTGTTGGAAGACCATTTCCGGTGACTACCTCTTGAAGCTCATCAAGTGAATGCCAAGAGTGTGAAAAGCAGTAATCAAAGCAAAAGGTGGCTGAAGAACCTAGAATATAAGACATAATTTCAGTTGTTTCACTTTTCTGTTAAATATATAATTCTACATGTGTTAATTCATAGTTCTGATGCATTCAGTGTGAATCTACAATTTTCATAGTCATGAAAATACAGAAAACTCTTTGAATGAGAAGGTGTGTCCAAACTTTTAGTCTGTACTGTATGTGTGTATGTATCAAGCCCCGCCCACCATACATAGACCCACCCACTCCACTTGCTTATTGAGCCCCAGCCTACATGGCAAAGCTAAATATAAAATGGCAGAAAAAAGGTAGTGAAACATCTATAGTAAATGTACAGGAGAGAAATATAAGTCAGCTGTCCACATGAGGGAAATTATTCAAGGCAAATCAATTCACAATGAATTCCCAAAAATTTGGATTTAAACAGAACCATTTGTTTTGGGGGGTGGATTTTGATTCCCTCGAGACAAGTAAAATGGAAGCGTGATTCCTCTCTGGTCTTCACTGTTTGGTGTTGTGACTGTTCACTAGGCCTAAAGTGAAATTTCCTATCTCAATGCAAGAGTGTCTGTTGAATTTGCATTTCAGCAGGTTCACACTTCTCTAGTCCACAGCCGGTTCCTGATTCCAGATCCCTACTCTCTGGATTCCTTGGGTCCCAGTGGTCAAACCCCAAGAAATAATTAAGAATTTTTTTACTATTTGGATAATAAACCTCTAACCTCTGATATCTTAGGCGGCCGTCACACGCACAGATATCTTTAGCGATATTGTAAGCGATCAAGTGCACGCGCAATCGCTTACAATATCGCTCACATCGCTGGTGAGATGTCACACAGACAGACTCACCAGCGATGTGGAGCCGCGATCTCGCTGGTAACTATGGTACACATCGGGTTACTAGGCGCCGCGCATCGCTTAGTTACCCAACGTGTACCATAGTTACCATCTCCCAGCATAGGCTCTGCCGCTGGGAGATCGCTCATCGTGGTGTTATACACCATGATGAAGGAGATCGTGAAATCGATCATCGCTAGATCTGAGAACCGGACCTCAGATCAGCGATGTCACGATCAAGCGATTTCACATCGTAAATCGCTTGATTACATGCATCGATTTTAAGCCCGATATCGCTTAAGCGATCAAAAAGGAGATCGCTTAAACGATATCGGGCAAGAAATCGTTCCGTGTGACGGCCGCCTTAGCCAGATGGTCACATGGATCGAGAATGTGAAAACAATTGCAATTCCAATTTATGGACCAAATTAAGTAAGAAAATGGCAGGCAGTCCCAATATTTGCCGGAACACATGGAGACGTCCTCAACAGGCAGTCCCGATATTTAGCATAGCACATAGAGATGCACTCAACATGCAGCACTCCTGATACTTGGTGAAACACATAGAGATGCACCCGACAGGCAGTAGCCCCAATAATTGCTGAAGCACATGAAGATGCACCCAACAGGCAGCAGCCCTGGTATTTGGCAGAGTACATGGAGAGGCACTCAACAGGCAGTCCTGATATTTGGTAGAGCACACGAAGATGTACCCAACATGCAGCAGCCCCCGATATTTGGCAGAGCACATGGAGAATCACTCAACAGGTAGCAGCCCCAATAATTGCTGAAGCACATGAAGATGCACCCAACAGGCAGCAGCCCCGATATTTGGCAGAGTACATGGAGAAGCACTCAACAGGCAGCCCCGATATTTGGCAGAGTACATGGAGAGGCACTGGACAGGCAGCCCCAATATTTGGTAGAGCAGACGAAAATGCACCCAACAGGTAGCAGCCCCGATATTTGGCAGAGCACATGGAAATGCACTCAACAGGTAGCAGCCCCAATAATTGCTGAAGC
The DNA here is from genome assembly GCA_033576535.1 of Allobates femoralis. NCBI lineage: Eukaryota > Metazoa > Chordata > Amphibia > Anura > Aromobatidae > Allobates > Allobates femoralis. The sequence goes on along the minus strand of JARQOC010000012.1, from coordinate 93,660,280 downwards.
ACATGGAGATACACTCAACAGGTAGCAGCCCCGATATTTGGCAGAGCACATGGACATGCACCCAACAGGTAGCAGCCCCGATATTGGGTGGAGCACAGGGAGAGGCACATGACAGGCAGCCCCAATATTTGGAGGAACACACAAAGATGCACTTGACAGACAGCCCCGATATTTGGCAGGGTACATGGAGAGATACTCGACAGGCAGTTGCAATATTTGGAAGACCATATGAGGATGTTGATTTGCAGATGTGACTGGCCCGATTTTTCTTATTGTGTAAACGTCGTGATGATTATACATGATGGACTCAACTGAGAATTGTCCTAAAGCAGGGTTGTTGAGATGTTTGGGCTTCCTCAGCTTTCCCCCCACATATTATGGATTCAGCATCTGATTTAAATCTATCTCTGTTCACTTGTATTTTTCCTAAAAGCAATATAAGGCTTCTAAGAAAGGGTGTGAAGAGGGGGTTTCCATGTTGGAGGAAAAACAGGATGATAAAGGGCAAAGTACATGTGAAAAAATTAAAAAGAATTTGAAGCTTACGGTACCATTACACACAAAGATATAGTTTGTGCATCGAAGCGTGTAAATGTATGATGTCGAAACGAAAAATCGTTGCGTCGTTGATCGAAAAAGTCTGATCCAGAGCTCAAATCTGTCGTTCATCGTCCAATCAATGATCTCACCATCTGCAACATCATTCAGTGTGACACCTTTTTGAACGATTTGGTTCAAAATTCTCCTATACCTGCCGCTTTGTAAAATCATTCACTAAGTTGTTCTAGTAGTAGCTGGAGCGTTGCCAAATTCAAAATCGTTAACAATATCCTTGCGTGTGACACCGCGCTAACAATTTCGGAACGACAATGCTTCCGTGACTTCGCTAACAATATTGTTAGCTAAATCGTAGCGTGTAACGGTACCATAAGGGCAGGGACACACTGTCCAACAGACATCCGAGTTTGTTGGACGAGTCTTGGAAAGGGCTGGAGCAGTGACCCTGAACGGCCTCTCCATGTCAGGACGGGGAGTGTGGAGCTGCACAAAGATACCGGCAGCCGACAGCCCCGTCCTGACAGGGAGAGACCGTTCAGGGTCACTGCTCCAGCCCTTTCCGAGACTTGTCTGACAAACTCGGATATAACTAGGAGAGTGTGTCCAAGCCCTTACACTAACACTTAAGGTCACGTCCCATGGTTCAACGTCGATCAAGATATCGCTTGGAAAGTCACATGATCGAGATCGTTAGAACAATTTATTGATATCGCTTGTGCGGCGTCACAAGCATAGATCTGGTTAACGATGTTAAACTTGGCAACCTGCCAGCATTCGTGCGCACTACTCAGCGATCAACACCATCTAGTGTCAGGAATAGGTGAAGTCGAGATTAAGATGGTTTGAGAGGTGTCACACAGCACGATGCAGCAGCTAGAAACACAGGTTAATTGAACGATGAATGATGGAATTCTGCTCAGGATCACAAATCTGCGACGAGCGATCAAACGATTTTTCATCAGAAAAACGTTCAGTTACACGCAACGACGCACAAACGATATCGCTCACAATATTGAAGCGTGTGATGTGGGCTTTAGGAAAACAGAAAAACAATGAAATAGAAAATCTCTGAACCTTGCAAGAGTGTGCGGGCGCAATTTTAGGGTCACTCATCTGCAGTACATACCACTGATAGCAGCAATAGGAGTGAAATCTCGATAATGTGTGTCCTGAACACGAGGAAGGAGCCGCTTTATGTTCTCACAGAGGCCGCCCTCTCGACTCATTGACAACTTGAAAGTCAAGTTTCTATAGCTTCTATAGCTGTAATAATACACATGCTCTAACTCATGCATGGTAAAGACACTTTTTCTGACTTCATTTTTCCAGCTAGATGTGAGATAGGACGATTACACCAAGGACAACTCGACAACTCCAACCATCATTGCTTCTGTGTGAGAGATGGGTCACACTCTTTTATAGACCTCATTATCTCTGCAGTGACTCATCACTGGGATAAACAACATTGTAGCCCTATAAAAAGTATTATACGTAGATGCCAAGTTTTGATTACAGCTTTCCGGTAAATCATGAGAGTTATTTTCACAGTTCATGATTTCTCTGACAGGCGTTGTTCCCCATTTCCTCCTTATAACCTGTTTCTAATTCTTTAACTCTGTTTGCACTCTGTAAGATGGAATATGTGCATGCTGAGAAGATAGGGAGAGGAAGCTCCAGCACCCATAGTGATGGCAGAATGACAATAAAGTGGACCTCCCTGCTTAACCAGGAAGCATAAGGTAGGAATTTGCACCAAAACGAGACAAGGATGAAGACAGCAAAGCTGTGTTTTTCAGCATTTTGTGTAAAAAATACAATATTTGTTTTCAACATATTTCACAATAATTCTAAGGCGGCCGTCACACGCTGAGATATCCTTAGCGATATTGTAAGCGATCACGTGCACGCGCAATCGCTTACAATATCGCTCACATCGCTGGTGAGATGTCACACAGACAGACTCACCAGCGATGCGGAGCCGCGATCTCGCTCGTTACTATGGTACACATCGGGTTACTAGGCGACCCGCGTCGCTTAGTAACCCGACGTGTACCATAGTTACCATCTCCAAGCATAGGCTCTGCCACTGGGAGATGGATCATCGTGGTGTCATACACCACGATGAAGCAGATCGTAGCATCGTTCATCGCTAGATCTGAGCTCCGGAGCTCAGATCTGCAATGTCACGATCAAGCGATTTCACATCGTGAATCGCTTGTTTACATGCAACGATTTCTTGCCCGATATCGCTTAAGCGATCAAAAAGGAGATCACTTAAACGATATCTGGCAAGATATCTCAGCGTGTGACGGCCGCCTATAGTTGACCAGAGATGGTATAAGTGAGCCATAAAGGAATTGGGACACCACTAAAAGTTACCAACTAGGATACCAACCTCCATGGTTAGGTTTGGATTTGCTGGTATTTACAAGGTATCCTCAATATACATCAACTATTACACAAGACCAAGCTTACCCGTATTTGCATAGTTGATTGTGCTGTTTTCACATTAAAGCTAATATTATGGACATGTTTGTGTGTCTGAATCCAGTATCTTATTAATGAGATTTTTTTTTATCAATACGCTCAGGATGCCCTCATCAATTCTAGCCATGGTGCCCTAATCAGTGCCAGCCGTGATGCCCTTATCAATATTACCAATGGTTCCTTAATCAGTACTAGCCATGGTTCCCTAATTAGTGCCAGCCATGGTGCCTTTATCAATATCACCCATAATGTCCTAACCAGTGCCAGCTGTGTTCCCTTTATTAATATCACACATGTTGCCTTAATCAATGCCAGCCATGGTGCCTTTATCAATATGGTGCCTTAATCAGTGCCAGCCATGGTGCCCTTATTGATATCACCCATAATACCCTAATCAGTGCCAACCATAGTGCCTTTATCAATATCACCCATGGTGCCCTAATCAGTGACAGCCAAGATGCCCTTATCAATATCATCCATGGTGCTTTAATCTGTGCTAGTCATAGTGCCCTTAATAATAGCACCCATAGCGCCCTCATTGGTGCCAGCGACAGTGTCCTGTAACGGATAGGACAGTGGTCCTCTCATTGCAAACTAAAATGCAGCATAAATGCCAGTGATAATAGCCAATTTCTAACTACTTTATTAAATCATCTGCCCTATTTGAGATTGCCACCAATTAACCCTACCGGTCACATTGTTGTGTTGTTATACGCCTAAGGCCGGGTTCACATCACGATTTTGGAGCTTCCGAGTGTATCCGTGTTAAATCGGATACACACGGCTAAGCATGGATGGCACAATACAGATGGCAACGAATGTTCACGGATGCATTTTTTCACGGATGGGCGATACGGATCCGTGACAAAAATCGGACCGTTTGTAAGCGTAGGCATCCGATCCCATCCGATCCAATCCGTTTCAAATGTCAACCCCATCCAATCAGTGCTTGGGTATATCTAGCAGCACTGGACCATGTCTCAGTACCCTCTTGGCCCATTATGGCGTTGTCCTATGAAGAGTTTTGTGCTGTGCTGGACATAGAATTAGATTATGTTCGAGCTTATGCGATAGCATCTCATGCTGACCGTACACGTCGCCGAAGGAGACCCCGACGTTACTGGCAGCATCCCATAACTTTCCATAGAGACAGCAGTGGTGTCTTTGTACAGTTGTACCCTGAGCTGTGAGCTGACCCACAAAAATTCATCAACTACATGCGGATGACTGCCAGCAGTTTTGATCCCTTGGTGCATCGCCTACGTGGACTCATCTCACATCAGGACCCTCCGTTCAGGAGAGCCATCACTACAGCAGAGCGATTGATGGTCACACTAAGGTATGTGTATATGTTGAGTGTTACCCTCCACATTTCTTGTCGCCATACACATTTCCAATGAGAGTTGTGATGTGTTCTTTTGTTGATCTACGTAGTTTGACGGCACATATCTGACATGCCATGTTACACTGATGTCAATGTCTAAGTTGTGGGACATGATGTTGCTAATCTCATCCTATTGCCCTTTTTGTGTGGTGTTGCTATGATTAATGCTTTATGACCGTGATGTTGTCCATCCTGTCCACTGTAAAGTTTTGGTCCTGTTCTTGGTCCATTCTGTCTTTTCATGCTGTGTGGTGACCCAAGCCATCAACTGTAAAGGCCCCGTTACACCTGGTGACGGGGCTGGAGATGTATGCGTCGACTGGCGGGAGCGCGCACGTTTTTGGCGCCCCGCCAGCGTCGCCGTCCCCCATTTACATGGGGCAGCATCTCCAGCCCCGCGCCAGCGAGCTGACAGGCAGCATCGCCGCCGGGGTGTCTGAAAACCCCAGCGGCGATGCAGGACAATGGGAGCCTATGGCTCCCATCAGCTGTCAGGTCGCCGGCAGCCAGTAACATGGGGCGATGTGTGAACTTCACCCCAGATCGGTCACCTGGTTTCGGAGCACTGCTCTGAAACCAGGCGACCTCCCGAAGGCGCCAACATTGCCCCTTTACATGAGGCGACGTAGGGGCGAAGTTGCCACCAATAGGCCATTCCCCTACGTTGCCTATGTAATTGGCGGCAGCGATGTCACCCCGTGTTACGGAGCCTTAATGGTTTTTGGTTTGGAATGTCCCTTCCAACACTATTGATGTTGGTATTGCATCACTCATGTGTACTGATGTTCCCTGTGTAGCGTAAGGCCCGGTTTATGTTTTTTTTGGCTCAAAAACATAGTAGCCAATAGGTTATTACAACATGGGTGTTGTGACTTTGCTTGTACCTCCTAAACACGTTGCCCAGTGTTGCACTTAGTAACCAATAACATCATCTTTGGTTTTTGTTTGTGTTTTCTTGTAAGCAATGGCCCATAACCGAGTAATTGCTGTATGGGTGTGGCTGGGGCATCGGTGTGTGTCACATCGTAACCAAATTCTGGTTTCTGTTGACCACCACTGTAGGTGCTGTGTACACTGTACCAACAACAGCATCGATGCTGCACTGTTTTGTGTCAAGATTTGTTGTTCTTGGCCATTGTTGCTGTGTAGTTTGTAATATGTCTGGCCCAAACACCTCTGCATCAATGTCTTATGGGATGTTGTTTGCCTCCCTGGCCTGTTTTATCAGTGGTGGATTGCATTGACATTGTAGTGTTGATGTGGCCCTTTCTTCTCCTGCCCATAAATCCACACCATACACTTTTTTATTTGAAATCTGCCCTACTGCTCACACACAATGATGTGCTTTTGTGCTTGGAAGCACGTTTGCAAGCATGAGAGCTACAAATGATCTTGGTGACATTATGCTAGTGTTGAAGATTCCCCTTACACAAGTTACTTATGACTGCAACATACCTTTAACCCTGGCACCAAGCTTGAACCCCTTGCTCAGTCATTAGCAGACATTATGTGTGGGGAGGGGATAAGCCCATGCCTTGCCTTTCTTATGGGCGTACCCAGGATCAAAACTAGGGGGGGGCAAGCCATGGTCGTTCAGGTTGTAAAATTGGACACCGGGGCTCATCAGCCTCCTTATGCCACTGGGGAGCCCTATGAGGGCTGTATATGAGATGGGAGCCCTATGGGGGGCTCATAGTGTAATATAAATGCAAAAAAACTTTATTCTTAATATTATGTCACAATACCGGGATCTGAGGATCTTCTATTTCGAGGTCAGGGGCTCTCTGATGCCATGTTGCTGTCTGCCTAACTGTCTTCCTCTTTTGACACTGCAGTGCGGTGGACAAGAGGGCATTAACTGGTTAATAATAGGGATGGGCGAATCTACTCGCTAGGACTCGTTACTCGGCGAGTAGTAAGGGACTCGCAGGACTCGGTACTCTGCGAGTTTCCCAGTGATTACTCGCACGAGTCCAATGCAAATCAATATCAATCCTAGTTTTGTCAGAAACGCTGACAAAACTAGGATTGCCATTGTATGCATTAGACTCGTGCGAGTAATCACTGGCTACTGTGCCAGTGATAGCAGGGAAACTCGCAAAGTAACTGCTGTTTCTTTGCGAGCCGAGTCCAGCTGTCTTCTCTGTGCAGCTCCAGGGTCCTAGAGCCCGCCTGCTCACAGACATGATGTAGCAGTGCTGAGATTGTTCTCAGTCTGCTCATTCCCTGTGCATAGACATCTATATTTATGCACAGGGGATGTAGCAGAGAGGACATCGCGTTTTGGACTGCGTCGGACAGAAGAGGATTTTTTTAATTAAAGATGGAGTCCCTAATGGCTTTTTTTTTTATTTCAAATAAAAAATTTTCTCTGTGTTGTGTTTTTTTAACCCTTTATTGGAGATTCTTAGTGGCTGGGTCAAACGTGGCCTGACATTAAGAATCTCGGGCTTAATACCAGCTTGTATAACAAAGCTGGTATTAACCCCTTTATTACCCAGCGTGCCACGGCCACCAGGGCCGCTGGAAGAGCGGGGTTCAGTGCCAGAGGATGGCGCTTCAATGAACGCGCCATCTTCTGGGGCGGCTGCGGGCTGCAATTTGCAACGGGGGGTGCCCAGAAAGCTTGGGCATCCCTGCGCTGCGGATTCCAGCCCCCAGCTGCTTAGCTGTACCTGGCTAGACATAGAAATTGCGCGGAGCCCCACGCATTTTTTTTTTTATTATTTAATGAATTTCAGAGTCAGAGGCTCAGAGTCTCGGAGTCGGAGTCTCCTCAGAGTCGGAGTCTCAGAGTCGGAGTCGCCTCAGAGTCGGAGTCGCCTCGGAGTCGGAGTCGTCTCGAAGTCGGAGGCGCCTCGGAGTCGGAGTCGTCTCGGAGTCGGAGTCGTCTCGGAGTCGAAGTCGGAGTCGTCTCGGAGTCGGAGTCGTCTCGAAGTCGGAGGCGTCTCGGAGTCGGAGTCGTCTCGGAGTCGAAGTCGGAGTCGTCTCGGAGTCGGAGTCGTCTCGGAGTCGAGTCGGAGTCGGAGTCGTCTCGGAGTCGGAGTCGTCTCGGAGTCGGAGTCGTCTCGGAGTCGGAGTCGTCTCGGAGTCGGAGTCGTCTCGGAGTCGGAGTCGTCTCGGAGTCGGAGTCGTCTCGGAGTCGGAGTCGTCTCGGAGTCGGAGTCGTCTCGGAGTCGAGTCGGAGTCGTCTCGGAGTCGTCTCGGAGTCGGAGTCGGAGTCGTCTCGGAGTTGGAGTCGTCTCGGAGTCGGAGTCGTCTCGGAGTCGGAGTCATCTCGGAGTCGGAGTCGTCTCGGAGTCGGAGTCGTCTCGGAGGCGGAGTCGGAGTCGTCTCAGAGTCGGAGTCGTCTCGGAGTCGAGTCGGAGTCGTCTCGGAGTCGGAGTCAAAAAAATGCGTGGGGCTCCGCGCAATTTCTATGTCTAGCCAGGTACAGCTAAGCAGCTGGGGGCTGGAATCCGCAGCGCAGGGATGCCCAAGCTTTCTGGGCACCCCCCGCTGCAAATTGCAGCCCGCAGCTGCCCCAGAAGATGGCGCGTTCATTGAAGCGCCATCCTCTGGCGCTGAACCCCGCTCTTCCAGCGGCCCTGGTGGCGGTGGCACGCTGGGTAATAGAGGTTAGGGCCAGCTTTGTATTATCAGCTGGCCCTAAGCCCGAAATTTATGGTGGGCACGCCAATATTAGACATGACCGCCATGAATTTCTATTAAATTGTTTTAAAAAAAACACAACACAGAGAAATTTTTTTATTAGAAATAAAAAAAAAAGCCATTAGGGACTCCATCTTTAATTAAAAAAATCCTCCTCCGTCCGACGCAGTCCAAAACGCGATGTCCTCTCTGCTACATCCCCTGTGTATAGATATAGATGTCTATGCACAGGGAATGAGCAGACTGAGAACAATCTCAGCACTGCTACATCATCTCTGTGCACAGACATTCATGTCTGTACACAGGGAATGAGCAGACTGAGAACAATCTCAGCACTGCTACATCAGGCAGCAGGCGGGCTCTAGGACCCTGGAGCTGCACAGAGCAGACAGGACTCTTCTCTTATCTGTGCGAGTTTCCCAGCGATTACTTGCAAAGTAAACGAGTCCAATGCAAATAAATGACAAAACTAGGATTGCTTCAGGCTGAAGCTTCCGAGACACATCTGCGATTTGTAAATCTCACACTACTCGCTATTACTCGCTTCCCCATTCATTAACATTGGACTCGCTAGACTCGCAACGAATAGCGAGTCCTGGGCTCGGACTCGCTAGAGTCAAGCGATTCCGAGTAATTTAGGATTCGCCCATCACTAGTTAATAACAAGAAGTATGGAGTGTGTACTATCAGCCATAAATCCTCCCCATACCAGTAGGAGTGCAACATGTGATTTTCTCGCATTGCAATCAATCTCTGATAGCTGATTGGCGAGTTTCGGACGCTTTTTTCTCATCCAGATTCAGGATGAGAAAAAAGTTGCAACATGCTGCGACAGTATATGATTCACATGCTAGTACACTGTGCACAGCACAGAGCTGGGGACATGGTGGTACACTGTGCACAGTACGGAGCTGGGGACATAGTGGTACACTGTGCACAGCACAGAGCTGGGGACATGGTGGTACACTGTGCACAGCACAGAGCTGGGGACATGGTGGTACACTGTGCACAGCACAGAGCTGGGGACATGGTGGTACACTGTGCACAGCACAGAGCTGGGGACATGGTGGTACACTGTGCACAGTTCGGTGCTGGGGACATGGTGGCACACTGTGCACAGCACAGAGCTGGGGACATGGTGGTACACTGTGCACAGCACAGAGCTGGGGACATGGTGGTACACTGTGCACAGCACAGAGCTGGGGACATGGTGGTACACTGTGCACAGCACGGAGCTGGGGACATGGTGGTACACTGTGCACAGCACGGAGCTGGAGACATGGTAGTACACTGTCTGTGCACAGCACAGAGCTGAGGACGTCCCAAAAGAGGCACACTAACCACAGACAAGCGGCGGGAGTACATTGAGCCCGCCCAGGAGAACTACAACTCGTCTTCTCCTCTGTCCCCCTGTTCCTGTCCTTCTGCACCCATGGCCTCTTCTCCTCTGCACCCCTGGCCTCTTCTCCTCTGCACCCCTGGCCTCTTCTCCTCTGTCCTCCTGTTCCTGTCCTTCTGCCCCCCTGGCCTCTTCTCCTCTGCCCCCCTGTTCCTGTCCTTCTGCCCCCTGGCCTCTTCTCCTCTGCCCCCCTGGCCTCTTCTCCTCTGCCCCCCTGGCCTCTTCTCCTCTGTCCTCCTGTTCCTGTCCTTCTGCCCCCCTGGCCTCTTTTCCTCTGCCCCCCTGACCTCTTCTCCTCTGCCCCCCTGGCCTCTTTTCCTCTGCCCCCCTGACCTCTTCTCCTCTGCCCCCCTGACCTCTTCTCCTCTGTCCTCCTGTTCCTGTCCTTCTGCCCCCCCTGGCCTCTTCTCCTCTGCCCCCCTGGCCTCTTCTCCTCTGTCCTGCTGTTCCAGTCCTTCTTCCCCCCTGACCTCTTCTCCTCTGCCCCCCTGGCCTCTTCTCCTCTGCCCCCCTGGCCTCTTCTCCTCTGCCCCCTGGCCTCTTCTCCTCTGTCCTGCTGTTCCAGTCCTTCTTCCCCCCTGACCTCTTCTCCTCTGCCCCCCTGGCCTCTTCTCCTCTGCCCCCCTGGCCTCTTCTCCTCTGCCCCCCTGGCCTCTTCTCCTCTGTCCTGCTGTTCCAGTCCTTCTCCCCCTGTCCTCTTCTCCTCTGTCCTCCTGTTCCTGTCCTTCTGCACCCATGGCCTCTTCTCCTCTGCCCCCCTGGCCTCTTCTCCTCTGCCCCCCTGGCCTCTTCTCCTCTGTCCTGCTGTTCCAGTCCTTCTTCCCCCCTGTCCTCTTCTCCTCTGTCCTCCTGTTCCTGTCCTTCTGCCCCCCTGGCCTCTTCTCCTCTGCCCCCCTGGCCTCTTCTCCTCTGCCCCTCTGGCCTCTTCTCCTCTGTCCTCCTGTTCCTGTCCTTCTGCCCCCCTGGCCTCTTTTCCTCTGCTCCCCTGACCTCTTCTCCTCTGCCCCCCTGGCCTCTTCTCCTCTGTCCTGCTGTTCCAGTAGTTCTGCCCCCCTATCCTCTTCTCCTCGGGACCCTGCTCCTCCGTCCCCTATCCCATGCACAGTTTCCCTCACCTGGTGCTGGCTCAGGCCAGGCTCCCTCTGAGGAGTGAGCTCCACCGCCAGCCGCATCAGGTCCATCCTTCAGGGCCGACTGATCCTCCATTCTCCGGGTCCATGGGGGGCCCCGAAGCCGGCAGGGTGGAGGAGCCACCAGCAGCGCAGCCGCCTCCACCTTAGCAGGACTTGTCTTGGACTCAGAGCCATCACGCGACAGGAAGCAGCAGAGCTCCCAGCGGCTTCCTGCCAGCGTGATCGCTCTCAGTGCCGGGGACCGGGGGAGGGGCAGTTGCACAGTACATGTGGGCGCTGGGCGGCCGGCAATGCAATGCCAGCGGCGACACCATCCCTCCCACTACAGTAGGTGCGCGCAGCGCGCGCACAGTGCCGCGCTCACCCCTTCCTCATGAGGGGGGGCAGCCTCTTGGGGGGGGGGGAGCTGCCCCCCCCTGCCCCACGCTGGGTACGCCCATGGCTTTCTGATTGTCAATGTGTTCTTAGCTGCAGCATTTCTGATGTACAGTAAATGAACAGTGTTGAGCATTATGGCCAAACCAATGGTCTGGCACCATTGAGTGTGTTGTTGGTGCATCATGAACTGTGTTTTTTAGGATGTTGTCTAGGGATGTTGGTGCTGTGTGTACTAATATTTGTGTTCTACCTTTGTTCCACAGATTTCTAGCAACTGGCGAGAGCCTAAACTCTTTACACTTTCAGTTTTGGATGGGTATTGCCACAATTTCTGGAATCATTGCAATAAATAGTACCCATTAGGTATTCTCATGATATTAATGCTGAATATTTATCTTCTTGCACATGAGACACCTTAATAGTCCACCATTAACATCAGTGACCACATCGGTGTAAATATATATATATATAGATAATAATGGGTAAAAAAACTCTATCTCTGATATCATAAACTGAACTTTACTTGAGATCATTGGAAATAACCCTAGTCTCCTCCTTGAATATCTACCCTCTTGCTTTTCACCTCTATCAGATATGACCGACATTCAGATGTAAACATACCAACAGATATCACCTATATCTGTAAGATCTGCGTCAATGCAAATTGTAATATATGTAAATACCCCTTTCCCTTACACTTTATCCACTGTACATTTGCATATATTGATTTTGTTTTTCTTATGATTTCTAGCAACTACCATGATCAAGGTCCAAAGTGGACCGAAACGTTGGTTCCCTGTTGCTAACTTAACCAATAAAAATCACCTTTTTTCAGAAGAAAGCATATGAGTTTTCAATTGTTCTTTCACGTTAGTTCAAAATATCAATATAAACTTGGGCATTTATTGAAGATGTAATGATAGCCATCTCCCCAGTGCCTTTACCTGACATGCAGCCCCATATCATCAATGGCTGTGGAAATTTGAATGTTCTCTTCAGGCAGTCATCTTTATAAATCACATTGGAACGGCACCAAACAAAAGTTCCAGCATCATCCCCTTGCCCAATGCAGATTCACGATTCATCACTGAATATGACTTTCATCCAGTCATCCACAGTCCACGATTGCTTTTCCTTAGCCCATTGTAACCTTGTTTTTTTCTATTTAGGTGTTAATGATGACTTATGTTTAGCTTTTCTGTATGTAAATCCCATTTTCTTCAGGCAGTTTCTTACAGTTTCCTCTTTGCGGTTCTTGTTCTGGGTGATACCGGCCACACCTCTGGGTGGATCGTTTTTCTTGATTGGCACTGTCTGCTGCACAAGAGTTCTTTTGGTGGGCGGGCATGGCTTTTTGCGATTCTCTGTGAACCGGCCCATGAATAGAGACTGAAACACTCCCTCCTTGTTAGTAATGGCGCTTGTTCTTTTTACTGGGCACAGTTCAAAGTTATTTAACACCTTTAGTAAGGCGCACAAGGCCCAATCCACTGGGCTGGTGGTTCCTGTTCGTGACAGGCCCTTGGGACAATGGGTGGACCCTGAGGAGGACCCACGCCACAAAAAGGGGGACAGGACAGAGTCAGTAGTAGGAGACCGAAGGAATAACATCAACTGATGGAGGAGTGGTAGTCGGGAGTGTAGAGGCGGTGTGGTGCCTACTCGAAGCAACACCACCATGCTCGCCCGCAGGAGGGAGAGAACTGACCAGTAGAGACGGTGACAAGAACCCTATGGGTGGGATGATACACCGATTCCCCGTACGCCTGAATCTGAGGAGACAAAGGGCTGGTGGACGAGACAGGGACCGGCCCTGCAGACGGTGTGGAAGCTTCAAGCCCGAGCCGAAATCGGAGGCCTCAGACTTCTAACTGAAGCTGTGGCCGAACACCCAACACATCTTGGGGAAGATGGCTTAACTAGGGAGCAGCACCCGAGAGAGTGACCTAATGGCGCCCGGGACCTACAAGCACCCGTGGCTACTGGTACTTGAGCTCTGTGCTGCAGGGGGCGTTGAGAGCCTGGGGAACAGAGCGATGACTCACTCGTCTCAGGTGGAAGTTGCCCCTTATAACGCCGAGAGACGAGACCCACCAGAGACTGCGACACTGAGAAATTAGAGTAAGGGCACCGACCGTGGTTTGACTGTACCAACCCAGCTCTGGAGAAAGAACAAGTACTGGAGACAGGTAGAGAGCATACCCGGCCATGTTTAACACCTGAAGTACAAGTAATGTAACTGCAACCGTGGTGTGAGAGACCTTTATTCGCGGCGACCATTGGCCGCAGAGGCTGCCCGAACCACCAAGGGTACTGGTGACTAAGAGAGCATCTGCTGAGGTACGAGCCAGGAAAAAACCATTCCACTGCTCTGGGGAATGCGCTCCACCTGCAGGGAGCAGGACTAACTAAGCTGCCTGTCATCATCCCCAGAGGTTCTGCAGCAATGGCAGCCGCCCTGGCCGCATACCGCAGGTGACGTCACGAATAAACCTTATCCCCTCTGACTTTCCCTAACATCACCCCCTTTATTAAATGACACGGCTAGGGTAACGGGACTGGGTCTCGGCCCCCATCTGTCCCCGTGAAAAAAAACGAGAAGTGAAGACGTGAGAACAACTAGTAACTGGAGTGGGCATCTCATATACACATAATTACTCTAGACATTATAAACATACACTCATACCCTAACCGAGTTAGCAAGATAACTATAAACAATGTACGCAACTGCACTAGTTACATCACCACATATTAGACCGTGGCTTTTTCCCCAGCCGGGGTGGCATGTCCTCATTAACATTACACAGTGCAGTCAGGTTCTCTACAGTAGCTGCTGCTGATGGCATGGACTCAGTCTGCGTAGCCACTTCTCTGACACTGACTACTACAACTGTGGCTCCTCCCGGCACAGTCTGTGTAGCAACCCATACAGTTCTGGGACAGGGTCCTTGCGCTGGTGCGAATGACTGGTGTAACCTCCGAGACCGCACTGGCACGGCTATTGACTCAAAGGCCTGGGGCTCTGCTGTGTAAGCGGGTGGCTCATCCTTTACTAGGTGGATATCCAGGGCGTACCACACCTGCTCTCCCAGATGCTGAGTAAAGATGCCAAGTTGCAGGTTGCAACCAGGGTAACCTTCCGGCAGGTCGGATTCAACATCCCGCTGGGTTATAAAGAGTTCTTGGCCACGCTGCCGCTCTTTGACAAACCCTCAGCATCTGTCCTGCTTGAACAGGACCACGGAACCCTGATAGATCGTGCCCCGCTCTGCTGCCTTGGATCGGCAGACCCGCTGCTTTTCTTGCAGGTTCCACTCCTCCATGGCAAGCCATTTAGCCTGCCACTCCGCCTCTTAGGCTTCTCTCTGGGCCTCCTGCTTGGCCTTCTGCACGCAGCAGTATTCCGCCCAACTCAGTGTCTCTACCGTCGGCCTTCCATATCTGGTCTCTCCCGGGAAGCCCATTAGCAGGTTACCCTGGTCAACCCATCGGGTAACCTCCCACTCCACGTACACTTTCTCTATGGCTGGCTCAGGCTCTAGTGGGGTCACCCATCTGTGCTGGACTACAGATTGGTCCCACTGCAAGTTCTTACTATCCTGGCCTGGTGCTGGAGGGGACGGAGCATCAAGGGGAGGGTGGTGTTAGTACCTGCAGCTTCTTCGGTGCTGATCTCTGCTCCTTCCTTCGGAGCTGGCGATGGTGGTCTCAACGGCGTCCACCTCTGGGTCTTCCTGCTCAGCAGATTGTCTTTCCACACCTGCACCGCCTCCACCTGGGCCTTCGTCAGTTGCTGACCCAGGTTCACCACCTCGTTCTGCAGGAATCCCGGGTCCAGGATTGACAGCCTTCCTATGTCCTCCTCCATCTTGTCGAAGTAGAACTCTTCCTCCACCAGGATGTCCGGGTTCTTGGCTGCCATCTTGCTCCAGAGATATAGCCGCAACCTGCAGGTGACGTCATGTATAAATTGACAAGTATCCCCAGGTCTAGTTATCCCTACCCAGAATGAACCCTCCACGCCATATCCCTATCCCTAAGAGAGCGAGCCACCCACACCAAACTTTTAATGACACCGCCAGGGTCACGGAGCCGGGTCTCGGTCCCTGTGATCCCTGTGATGAAGCGTCAAGAAAGCCTGATTCCCCTAAGGTCCTGGAAGGGCATGTTTGTTAAAGGCTTTAATTAGATGTGGTTCAGAGCCAGTATCTCCAATTTAATTCTTAGGTTTAAGTAGCTTCTTTCTTTTTTGTATATTTGCTTAATTGTACGCCCATCCAGTGGTCCCTTTGTAGTAACCTCTCGACCTGAGTCTATCGCTCAATTCCCTTGCCTGCACAGTGAAATCAGTATCCAGACTGCAATCACATTCCACTCTTAAAAACTGGTTAGTGGGAATGCCATGTTTCAGGGGCAATGGATGAAAGCATTCAAAATGAAGCAAGTTGTTTGTAGCGGCTACCTTACAATGTAAACAGGCTTGAATCTGTTGATCCTCCATGAAGAGATGTACTTCCAGAAAATCCAATGTTCTTGATGATATTTACCACATTAGATGAGTGTTCAAGGCATTTGTATTTAGTGCTGTAATGAAATTCACACAAGCCTCCTCAGTCCCCGTCCACAGAAACAGTACATCAATGTACTGGAACCAACCACAGACAGAGTACTGAAATGTGTACAATGGGTACACATGTACCTCCTCTCACCAACCTAAAGATAGGTTGGTGAAGGAAGGAGCACAACAAGCATCCATCGCCGTGCCGAACACCTGCCTGTAGAAGGTCTATCCGGTCAAAGATGAAGTAGTTCTGCTTCAGAGTGAAACCGAGGAGACTGAGTAAAAAATCATTATGTGGAGTTATGCTCCCCAAATGTTCTTCCATATACAAGGAAACAGCTTGAAGTCCAACTTCATGGCCAATGCTTGTCTAGAGTGATTCTACATCTAGGGATACCAACAAGGCGTTCTCCAGAAACCATCGATCTCATAGGATTTCCAAAAGTTGTAGTGTATCTCTGACATACAGTTTCAGGTTCATGACTAGAGGTTGGAGACAAAAATCCACATACTCCCAAGCATGTTCATTTATACTCCCAATCTCTGCCACAATTGGCCTCCCAGGTGGTTCATTTAAGGATTTGTGAACTGTTCTGCTTCCGTCCACGTATGATGTTGTGGATTTCTGCTTACAGCTAACCCTCGTCCGCTTCCCAGTAAATAGACTGAAGAGATTCTGTAGTCTTAATTTATTGTGATGGAGTGAACTTGATTGCGGTAAAAACTATAATACAAGGTACAAAATAATCAGTCAGTACTGGGTACATTAGAGCAATTAGCATACAGTTGTGGCCAAAAGTATTGACACCCCTGCAATTCTGTCAGATAATACTCAGTTTCTTCCTGAAAATTATTGCAATCACAAATTCTTTGGTATTATTATCTTCATTTAATTTGTCTTCAATGAAAATACACAAAAAGAATTGTCCTAAAGCCAAATTGGATATAATTCCACACCAAACATAAAAAGGGAGCGGACAAAAGTATTGGCACTGTTAGAAAAATCATGTGATGCTTCTCTAATTTGTGTAATTAACAGCACCTGTAACTTACCTGTGGCACCTAACAGGTGTTGGCAATACCTAAATAACACTTGCAGCCAGTTGACATGGATTAAAGCTGACGCAATCTCAAGGCTACAAGTCCATCTCCAAAGCCCTGAATGTTCCTGTGTCTACCTGTCACATCGCCATTGGACTCGGTGGCTGGTGCTCCTGCCTCGGCCGCTGGGAGGAGCCGGATTCCTTCGGCTGGTGGCGCCGGTGATAGGAGGGCCTTGTCCTCATGTGGAACTGCTCCCGTGACGTCTGCCTCTGTCGCTGAGCGCCGCTGTGTTTCCCCTCTGGGTGGTGTTGGTCGCAGAGGAAAGGGCCCTGCAGAGGTGTCCGTTAGGCGCAGCCTGCGTTCTTCTGTCAGAGGTGGGCTGGGTGGAGCCAGTCGTGCATCTCCATCTGGCCTGGATCTAGGGGCGGTCCGGATGAGGTCATCGGGCTGTGAGCTCCAGCCTATGGGAGGTAACCGCGCCCTTCAAATACATTGGAGCCTGTTTTGCAGGCCGCCAGATATAGTTTTGGTTCCCCAGTGATAGTGTGTGTTTAGTTTCGTGTCTGACCTTGCCTGGATTTCTGACTCTGCTTCTGCCTATTGATTTTGTACCTCAGCTGCCCTCTTGGTTTTTGCCCTTGACATTTGCCTGGATTTTTGACTCTGCTACTGCCTGACGATTTTGTACCTTCGCTGCCCTCTCGGTTTTGACTCGGACTTCTGACTTCGTTTTTCGGGTCTTGATTTTCCCCTGGCGACCTCCCCGGCTCTGTTGCTCATATAGGCAGCTACCCCCTGGGCTCCGCTGTAATTCCAGATCCCTGTATAGGGGTTAAGGGTCTCGGGGTTTCTCGGGGTGCTGTCTACCAGCAGCTCGGCCTCACGGTGGATGGTCGTCACATTATATCTGGCCATACCATTCTTTATATATATAGATAGACTATATATATATATATTAAAAACATTCCTTTTACCTTTTTTTTTTCTCATCTCCTTTTCCCAATGGTTTTTTTTTCTTTTCTCTGAGCTGTGTCTGCTGTGATTGCTCCCTCAAAGCACCTGTGTTTCCAGCCTCTCAGTCCTGTGGAGGAACACTCCCATCATCTCATTCAAACATGCTGTACAAGCCACAAGCTGGAGTCCTCTGCATGACCACTGGAGATCAGAAGGCCTCATACCCTGGATGTCAGCACCTGGGGGGCTCTGGCTCTGCCTGCCTGGGTGCACAGGTATTGCCAGTGGATGCTGCCAAAGTTTTATTACCTATTTCTTTATCTTACCTTAAGAAATCTGTGTGTTTGGAGGCTTATGTTGACAGTGGTTCAGAGGGGAATTTCATAGATCTCCTGGTAGCAAGAAATCTAGGTGTACCACTACTAAGGCTTAATGCCCCCATTAGAACCACTGCAGTTAATGGCACTCCCCTCATCCAGGGTGGAGTGGAATTTGTCACTGAGGAAGTGTCAATGCTGGTGGGGTCTTTACATGCTGAAAATGTGTCATTTTTTGCTATCAATAATCTATCATCTGCAGTAATCCTTGGCATGCCATGGTTACGTAAACATAACCCAGTCATAGACTGGCACTTGGGTGATATTGTGCGCTGGAGCCCAAAGTGTCAGGAAAATTGTATCTCACTATCTGTAAACCAAGTGAAGGTCAAGCCTCCTCCCTTTGTACCATTTGCCTTTAGAGATTTTGAGGATGTGTTTTCTATTCAGGAATCAGAGAAGTTACCCCCTCACAGAAAGTATGATTGCGCCATAGATTTGATACCTGCTTCTCGTCTCCCAAAGGGAGAATATTTAACCTCTCTGGTCCTGAACGTCAGGCTATGAATGATTACATAGCAGACAGTCTGAGAAAAGGGTATATTAGACCATCCACCTCACCAGTAGGGGCCGGTTTCTTTTTTGTGGGAAAGAAAGATGGCGGCCTCAGACCTTGCATTGATTACCGCGAATTGAACGTGATCACTGTAAAAAACCAGTATCCTCTTCCACTCATCCCTGATCTTTATAATCAGCTGTTGGGAGCCAAGTATTTCACCAAACTGGACCTCAGGGGAGCATATAACCTGGTCCGTATAAAAGAAGGCGATGAGTGGAAGACCGCGTTCAATACGCCTCTCGGCCATTTTGAGTATCTCGTAATGCCGTTCGGGTTAAGTAACGCACCTGCAGTGTTTCAGAATTTTGTCAATGATATTTTCAGAGATATCAGTGGTGTATATGTGGTCGTGTATTTGGACGACATTCTGTTTTTTTCTCCCGGTCTTTGGTCACACGTCCGACATGTCCATACTGTACTTCAGAGACTCAGAGAGCATTCTCTATTCGCCAAATTAGAGAAATGTGTCTTCATGGAGGAAGAGATAAATTTTTTGGGATATATTATATCGGCTAAAGGTTTTCGCATGGATCCTGCCAAAATTAAACCCATTAAGGAATGGGTACAACCCCAGCCTCTGAAGGCACTGCAGCGATTCTTGGGTTTCGCTAACTATTATCGTAAATTTATTAAAGGGTTTTCAGAGATAGCCAAACCTCTCACTGATTTGACACGTAAAGGGGCGGATGTGGTTAATTGGAAGCCTGAAGCCATTCATGCGTTTTCTAAGTTAAAAGAGTGTTTCTCCGCGGATCCAATATTGGTGCAGCCTGATTTGGACCGCCCCTTCATTGTAGAGGTAGATGCCTCTGAAGTTGGAGTGGGAGCAGTGCTATCACAAGGCACCGCATCTCTCACTCAACTTCGTCCGTGTGCCTTCTTTTCCCGAAAATTTTCCTCTACAGAGATGAATTATGATGTAGGTAATCGGGAATTGTTGGCAATCAAATGGGCCTTCGAGGAATGGCGCCACTTCCTCGAAGGCGCCAAACATAGGATTACCGTAATTACTGATCACAAAAATCTAACCTATTTGGAGTCAGCGAAAAGACTGAATCCTAGACAGGCTAGATGGGCCTTGTTCTTCTCCAGATTCGATTTTGTGATCACTTTCAGACCGGGTACTAAAAATGTGAGGGCTGATGCCCTGTCTCGAAGTTTTTGCCCCTTACAGGTCGAGGACGTGGAACCGACTCCCATTTTAGCCAAGGGGATTATTGTCTCGGCTGTGTCTTTGGATCTTCTGGAAGAGATTCGTAGATCTCCAGAACAGGCCCCAGACACTACTCCTGCCCAGAAACTATTTGTCCCTACCAAATTCCACCTCCAAGTTCTTAAGGAATCTCATGATTCCGTCCTCGCAGGGCATCCTGGTATTAATAACACCATCAGACTTGTAACCAGGAGTTTGTGGTGGCCAACCATAGTAAAGGACTGTAAGGAATATGTACTGGCTTGTGAAACCTGTGCTCACGCTAAGTCTCCCCGCAACCGCCCTGCCGGGTTGCTCCAGTCCTTGCCTACCCCTGAGGGTCCTTGGACTCATATCTCCATGGATTTTATTACTGACCTGCCACTCTCAGAAGGGAAGACTTGTATCTGGGTAGTGGTAGACAGATTAAGCAAGCAGTGTCATTTTGTTCCGCTGTCCGGTTTACCTAATTCCGAAACCCTGAGCAAAGTATTCATTAATCATGTTGTGCGATTGCATGGTGTTCCTGTGAATATTGTTTCTGACAGGGGCACCCAGTTCGTTTCTAAGTTTTGGAGGGCATTCTGTAAACGGATTGGAATTGACTATTCCTTTTCTTCTGCCTATCACCCTGAAACCAATGGTCAAACCGAGCGCGCAAATCAAGCTCTCGAACAGTATCTACGTTGCTATGTCTCTGAGCATCAATCTGATTGGGTGGAACATCTGCCACTAGCAGAATTTGCCATGAATAACCAGTACCAGGAGTCCATCAAGACTACCCCTTTCTACTGTAATCATGGGCTGCACCCGCGCTTTTGTTCATTTTATTCTAGGCTTTCTGACGTCCCTGGGGTAGAAAGGTCCGTAGATCAGTTAAAGACTATCTGGTCTGAAGTGAACAAAAACTTAAAGGGGGCTCAGACTAGGCAGGCGTCTTCTGCTAATAAACGGCGCTCCAAGGGTCCGGACCTGGGAGTTGGGGACAAAGTTTGGTTGTCTACGAAAAATATCAAGCTCAAAGTGCCGTCTGCCAAACTAGGTCCCAGGTTTATTGGTCCGTATGAAATAATTGACGTGATTAACCCTGTAGCCTTTCGTCTGAAGCTCCCTCAATCATTCAAACTGCCCAATGTATTCCATAAATCCCTTCTCAAATTGTACCGATCTCCGATTCGTCCTGTCCGGTCCCCTCCTCCTCCGGTCTTGGTCGGGGGTGCCGTGGAATACGAAGTTCAACGGATCCTTGATTCCCGTTTAGTGAGAGGATCCGTGCAGTATCTGGTACATTGGAAGGGCTATGGTCCGGAGGAGAGGTCCTGGGTGCCTGCCAGTAATATCCATGCCAAGGGTTTGATCAGGAAGTTTCATCTTCTTCATCCCAATAAACCGGGTTTTGTGGGTCCGGAGGCCCCTCGTAGAGGGGGGGGTACTGTCACATCGCCATTGGACTCGGTGGCTGGTGCTCCTGCCTCGGCCGCTGGGAGGAGCCGGATTCCTTCGGCTGGTGGCGCTGGTGATAGGAGGGCCTTGTCCTCATGTGGAACTGCTCCCGTGACGTCTGCCTCTGTCGCTGAGCGCCGCTGTGTTTCCCCTCTGGGTGGTGTTGGTCGCAGAGGAAAGGGCCCTGCAGAGGTGTCCGTTAGGCGCAGCCTGCGTTCTTCTGTCAGAGGTGGCGTGGGTGGAGCCAGTCGTGCATCTCCATCTGGCCTGGATCTAGGGGCGGTCCGGATGAGGTCATCAGGTTGTGAGCTCCAGCCTATGGGAGGTAGCCGTGCCCTTCAAGTACATTGGAGCCTGGCTTGCAGGCCGCCAGATATAGTTTTGGTTCCCCAGTGATAGTGTGTTTAGTTTCGTGTCTGACCTTGCCTGGATTTCTGACTCTGCCTATTGATTTTGTACCTCAGCTGCCCTCTTGGTTTTTGCCCTTGACATTTGCCTGGATTTTTGACTCTGCTACTGCCTGACGATTTTGTACCTTCGCTGCCCTCTCGGTTTTGACTCGGACTTCTGACTTTCTTTTTCGGGTCTTGATTTTCCCCTGGCGACCTCCCCGGCTCTGTTGCTCATATAGGCAGCTACCCCCTGGGCTCCGCTATAATTCCAGATCCCTGTATAGGGGTTAAGGGTCTCGGGGTTTCTCGGGGTGCTGCCTACCAGCAGCTCGGCCTCACGGTGGATGGTCGTCACACTACCGTGCGCAGTGTCATCAAGAAGTTTAAAGCCCATGGCACTGTGGCTAACCTCCCTAGATGTGGACGGAAAAGAAAAATTGACGAGAGATTTTAACGCAAGATTGTGCGGATGGTGGATAAAGAACCTCGACTAACATCCAAACAATTTCAAGCTGCCCTGCAGCCCGAGGGTACAACAGTGTCAACCCATACTATCCGTCAGTATGAATGAAAAGGGACTGTATAGTAGGATACCCAGGAAGACCCCACTTCTTACCGCGAGACATAAAAAAGCCAAGCTGGAGTTTGCCAAAACTTACCTGAGAAAGCCTAAAACACTTTGGAAGAATGTTCTCTGGTCAGATGAGACAAAAGTAGACCTTTATGGTCAAAGGCATCAACATAGAGTTTACAGGAGAAAAAAAGAGGCATTCAAAGAAAAGAACACGGCCCCTACAGTCAAACATGGCGGAGGTTCCCTGATGTTTTGGGGTTGCTTTGCTGCCTCTGGCACTGGACTGCTTGACCGTGTGCATGGCATTATGAAGTCTGAAGACTACCAATAAATTTTGCAGCATAATGTAGGGCCCAGTGTGAGAAAGCTGGGTCTCGCTCAGAGGTCATGGGTCTTCCAGCAGGACAATGACCCAAAACACACTTCAAAAAGCACTAGAAAATGGTTTGAGAGAAAGCACTGGAGACTTCTAAGGTGGCCAGCAATGAGTCCAGACCTGAATCCCATAGAACACCTGTGGAGAGATCTAAAAATGGCAGTTTGGAGAAGGCACCCTTCAAATATCAGGGACCTGGAGCAGTTTGCCAAAGAAGAATGGTCTAAAAATCCAACAGAGCATTGTAAGAAACTCATTGATGGTTGATCGCAGTTATTTTGGCTAAAGGTTGTGCAACCAAGTATTAGGCTGAGGGTGCCAATACTTTTGTCTGGCCCATTTTTGGAGTTTTGTGTGAAATGATCAATGTTTTGCTTTTTGCTTCATTCTCTTTTGTGTTTTTTCATTGAAGACAAATTAAATGAAGATAATAATACCAAAGAATTTGTGATTGCAATCATTTTCAGGAAGAAACTTTTGGCCACAACTGTAGAAGTAATACAACACAGGATGCAGTGAACATCACTAACTAGGGTAAAAGTCACTGCAGCAGGCTCTATTCTATACAGAGGTAACATCTCTCTATATACAGTACAAGGGACTAACTCAAATGATGTATCTCAGAGCACAATACACTACACTTTACAGTATTGTACACAAAATACCTTTATTAGTGATAAGCGAGCATGCTCGCCACTACTCGGTACTCGCACGAGTATCACTGTACTCGGGCTACTCGGCGAGCACCGAGTAATCTCGCGATACTCGTGCTGTGCTCGTGGTCGTCATCTCTGCATGTTGGCGCTCTTTTGAGAGCCAGCCCACGTGCAGGGATTGGCTGGCAGACCACTGCAATGCCACAGCCCTGTTAGTTGTGGCATAGCAGTGATTGGCTGCCCTGCACAGCGTGACCGAGCCTTTATAACTCCCGGCGCGCTGTGCTCGGCACACAGCCATCCAGACAGTCAGTGTAGGGAGAGTGTCTGCTGCTGCTTAGGGACAGATTTGCGGCCCTTATAGGTAGATCCGGAGCAGGGCTGCAAACTGCTGCTGACCACAACAGTCCTTCTCAGGACTAATCTAGGAGGATATAGGCAGGGTGATCCAGATCGGAGTCCAAGCTTTCCACTGACCAGAATAGTCCTTCTCAGGACTAATCTAGGAGGATATAGGCAGGGTGATACAGATCGGAATCCAAGCTTTTCTGTGACCATTAGAGTCACCACACTCTTGAACTTACTACCTTAATACAGGTTAGGGACTAAAATCCTCTCCTGAAACCATTACAGTCACCAGACAGGTCTACGTACTACCTTAATACAGGTTAGGGACTAAAATCCTCTCCTGACACCATTACAGTCACCAGACTGTTGTACGTCATACCTTGATACAGGTTAGGGACTAAAATCCTCTCCTGAAACCATTACAGTCACCAGACTGGTGTACGTCATACTTTGATACAGGTTAGGGACTAAAATCCTCTCCTGAAACCATTACAGTCACCAGACTGGTGTACGTACTACCTTAATACAGGTTAGGGACTAAAATCCTCTCCTGACACCATTACAGTCACCAGACTGGTGTACGTACTACCTTAATATAGGTTAGGGACTAAAATCCTCTCCTGACACCATTACAGTCACCAGACTGGTGTACGTCATACCTTGATACAGGTTAGGGAACTAAAATCCTAATCTCTTGTGATCTCAACAGTCACCAGACTGGTGTACGTCATACCTTGATACAGGTTAGGGAACTAAAATCCTAATCTCTTGTGATCTGAACAGTCACCAGACTGGTGTACGTCATACCTTGATACAGGTTAGGGACTAAAATCCTCTCCTGAAACCATTGCAGTCACCAGACTGGTGTACTTCATACCTTGATACAGGTTAGGGACTAAAATCCTCTCCTGAAACCATTACAGTCACCAGACTGGTGTACGTACTACCTTGATACAGGTTAGGGACTAAAATCCTATCCTGAAACCATTACAGTCACCAGACTGGTGTACGTCATACCTTGATACAGGTTAGGGACTAAAATCCTCTCCTGAAACCATTACAGTCACCAGACTGTTGTACGTCATACCTTGATACAGGTTAGGGACTAAAATCCTCTCCTGAAACCATTACAGTCACCAGACTGGTGTACGTCATACCTTGATACAGGTTAGGGACTAAAATCCTCTCCTGAAACCATTACAGTCACCAGACTGGTGTACGTCATACCTTGATACAGGTTAGGGACTAAAATCCTCTCCTGAAACCATTACAGTCACCAGACTGTTGTACGTCATACCTTGATACAGGTTAGGGGCTAAAATCCTCTCCTGAAACCATTACAGTCAACAGACTGGTGTACGTCATACCTTGATACAGGTTAGGGACTAAAATCCTAATCTCTTGTGATTCTGAACAGTCACCAGACTGGTGTGCGTCATACCTTGATACAGGTTAGGGAACTAAAATCCTAATCTCTTGTGATCTCAACAGTCACCAGACTGGTGTACGTCATACCTTGATACAGGTTAGAGACTAAAATCCTCTCCTGAAACCATTACAGTCACCAGACTGGTGTACGTCATACCTTGATACAGGTTAGGGACTAAAATCCTCTCCTGAAACCATTACAGTCACCAGACTGTTGTATGTCATACCTTGATACAGGTTAGGGAACTAAAATCCTAATCTCTTGTGATTTGAACAGTCACCAGACTAGTGTACGTCATACCTTGATACAGGTTAGGGAACTAAAATCCTTATCTCTTGTGATCTGAACAGTCACCAGACTGGTGTACGTCATACCTTGATACAGGTTAGGGACTAAAATCTTCTCCTGAAACAATTACAGTCACCAGACTGTTGTACGTCATACCTTGATACAGGTTAGGGACTAAAATCCTCTCCTGAAACCATTACAGTCACCAGACTGGTGTACGTACTACCTTAATACAGGTTAGGGACTAAAATCCTCTCCTGAAACCATTACAGTCACCAGACAGGTGTACGTACTACCTTAATACAGGTTAGGGACTAAAATCCTCTCCTGAAACCATTACAGTCACCAGACGGGTGTACGTCATATCTTGATACAGGTTAGGGACTAAAATCCTCTCCTGAAACCATTACAGTCACCAGACTGGTGTACGTCATACCTTGATACAGGTTAGGGACTAAAATCCTCTCCTGAAACCATTACAGTCAACAGACTGGTGTACGTCATACCTTGATACAGGTTAGGGACTAAAATCCTAATCTCTTGTGATCTGAACAGTCACCAGACTGGTGTACGTCATACCATGATACAGGTTAGGGAACTAAAATCCTAATCTCTTGTGATCTCAACAGTCACCAGACTGGTGTACGTCATACCTTGATACAGGTTAGGGACTAAAATCCTCTCCTGAAACAATTACAGTCACCAGACTGTTGTAAGTCATACCTTGATACAGGTTAGGGACTAAAATCCTCTCCTGAAACCATTACAGTCACCAGACTGGTGTACGTACTACCTTAATACAAGTTAGGGACTAAACTCCTCTCCTGAAACCATTAGTCACCAACCAGGTGTACGTACTACCTTAATACAGGTTAGGGACTAAAATCCTCTCCTGAAACCATTACAGTCACCAGACGGGTGTACGTCATATCTTGATACAGGTTAGGGACTAAAATCCTCTCCTGAAACCATTACAGTCACCAGACTGGTTACGTCATACCTTGATACAGGTTAGGGAACTATAATCCTAATCTCTTGTGATCTGAACAGTCACCAGACTGGTGTACGTCATACCTTGATACAGGTTAGGGACTAAAATCCTCTCCTGAAACCATTACAGTCACCAGACTGGTGTACGTCATATCTTGATACAGGTTAGGGACTAAAATCCTCTCCTGAAACCATTACAGTCACCAGACTGGTGTACGTCATACCTTGATACAGGTTAGGGAACTAAAATCCTAATCTCTTGTGATCTGAACAGTCACCAGACTCGTGTACGTCATACCTTGATACAGGTTAGGGACTAAAATCCTCTCCTGAAACCATTACAGTCACCAGACTGGTGTACGTACTACCTTAATACAGGTTAGGGACTAAAATCCTCCCCTGAAACCATTACAGTCACCAGACTGGTGTACGTCATACCTTGATACAGGTTAGGGACTAAAATCCTCTCCTGAAACCATTACAGTCACCAGACTGGGGTACGTCATACCTTGATACAGGTTAGGGACTAAAATCCTCTCCTGAAACCATTACAGTCACCAGATTGGTGTACGTACTACCTTAATACAGGTTAGGGACTAAAATCCTCTCCTGAAACCATTACAGTCACCAGACAGGTGTACGTACTACCTTAATACAGGTTAGGGACTAAAATCCTCTCCTGAAACCATTACAGTCACCAGACTGGTGTACGTCATACCTTGATACAGGTTAGGGAACTAAAATCGTAATCTCTTGTGATCTGAACAGTCACCAGACTGGTGTACCTCATACCTTGATACAGGTTAGGGACTAAAATCCTCTCCTGAAACCATTACAGTCACCAGACTGGTGTACGTCATACCTTGATACAGGTTAGGGACTAAAATCCTCTCCTGAAACCATTACAGTCACCAGACTGGTGTACGTACTACCTTAATACAGGTTAGGGACTAAAATCCTCTCCTGAAACCATTACAGTCACCAGACTGGTGTACATCATACCTTGATACAGGTTAGGGACTAAAATCCTAATCTCCTGTGACCATTACAGTCACCAGACTGTTGTCGCTGTATACAAGCAAAATGCGCAAGGGCGTTGGCAAGGAACAAGGAAGTGAACGTGATGGTGGTGCAGGCAGAGGCCGAGGTCGTGTGCAAGCACTAATTTCGCAACAACAAAGGGGCACATCTACTCGCTCACATGTCCTGTCCCAAATTCTTGGGGCCCGCTCCAGTACACCGCTCTTGAACCAACACCTGTGTCAACAGGTTTTTACTTGGATTGCGGATAATGCTTCAAGTCAGATTGGCACCTCCACCAACACCCTGTCTTCCACACGGTCAAGTGTCAGTAGCCGTGATACTGCACCGCACATTTCCCAACCTGATCCCCCTTCCTACCACCAGGCCGAGTACAAGTCCACGGACATTACTGATCCCACACTTGGACACTCGGAAGTCCAGAAGTGTGTACCCATGGGTGACTGGAGGTACATGGCAAATTCCCATAACAAAATTTTAATTCAGTTGTCATTTGTTGGTGGTGTGGTGAAGTCTGGCCCAATCCAACCCTTGTTCATCTTGATCAGAGTCAGCCTGTCAGCATTTTCAGTTGACAGGCAGGTGCATTTATCAGTAATGATTCCACCTGCGGCACTGAAAACACACTCGGACAAAACGCTAGCGGCAGGGCAGGCCAGGACTTCCAAGGCGTAGAGAGCCAATTCATGCCACGTGTCCTGCTTGGAGACCCAATAGTTGTAAGGCACCGAGGAATTTCGCAGTACAGTTGTTCGATCTGCAAGGTACTCCTTCAGCATCTGGCCAAAGTTAGCATTTCTTGTGGCACTACCCCGCACCTCAGGGGCTGTGGTACGTGAGGGGCTGAGAAAACTGTCCCACATCGTAAAGACTGTTCCACTACCTCTGACGGATTGGACTTTTGCCCCTCTCGGCCGTACGCCTTGGTTGTCCACTGATTCCTGACCTATGCCGCTAGCGTTTTGTGAGGGGAATGATTTGCCTACTTCCGTGACTATGGCCTCCTGGAACTGCTGCAGTTTGGATGACATCTCCTACTCAGGAATGAGAGACATAAAGTTCTCCTTGTAGCGTGGGTCTAAGAGTCTTGCCAACCAGTACTGATTGTCGGCCAAGATGTTCAGAACGCGAGGGTCACGAGCCAGGCAGCTTACCATAAAGTCAGCCATGTGCGCCAGACTCTTAACAGCCATGACTTCAGTATCCAGACCAACACGATGACTGAACATGCTGTCCTCCTCCTCCTCATCTCCCCTGTCCTCTGGCCAGCCACGCTGAATCGAGGGTATGACTGGTGTGCATGTCATATCCTCAATTTGGCCAGAGAGTTGCTCCATGTCTTCATCCTCCTCCTCCTCGTCATAGTCCTCCACTGCACGTTGTGATGAGATGAGGCTGGGCTGTGTGTTATCACCCACTACTGTTTCTTGCTCCAAGTCATCGCGCTCGGCCTGCAATGCATCCTCTTTGCCTTCTAAAACGGTCTCTGCTGAAAAACAGAGTAGGTGTATGGTGACGCTAATAATGGCGTCATCGCCCATCACCACCTTGGTGGAGTCCTCAAAGTTTTGGAGGACGGTACATAGGTCGGACATCCATCTCCACTCCTCAGGTGTTATGTCTGGAGTTTGACCCATTTCCCGACGGCTTAGGTGATGCAGGTAGTCAACAACTGCCCTCTTCTGCTCACATATCCTGACCAACATGTGCAGATTTGAATTCCAACGCGTGGGGAAATCACACACCAGTCTGTGGGCCGGAAGACGCAAACGGCGCTGAAAGCCGGCAAGGCCGGCTGAAGCAGCAGGTGACTTGCGAAAATGTGCAGACAGACGGCGAACTTTTACCAGCAGTTCAGACAGCTCTGGGTATGACTTTAGAAACTTCTGAACCACCAGGTTGAGCACATGGCCCACGCATGGAACATGCGTCAGCTGGCCTCACCTCAAAGCTGCCACCAGGTTCCGGACATTGTCACACACGACCTTTCCTGGCTTTAGGTTCAGAGGTGTGAGCCAGTGATCTGCCTGCTGTTTCAGAGCTGTCCACACCTCTTCTGCATTGTGGGGTTTGTCACCTATGCAGACTAGCTTCAGCAAAGCCTGTTGCCGCTTCGCAGAGGCAGTGCTGCAGTGCTTCCAGCTTGGGACTGGTGTGGAGGGTACAGTGGATGAGGATGCGCAGGAGGAGGAGGAGGCTGAAGAGCATGACATTCCGGAGCTGTAGAGTGTCGGTGAAACCCTGACAGAGGTAGGGCTTGCTATCCTTGGTGTGGGAAGGACTGTGTTCCGTCCCTCGCTCAGACTGGGTCCCAGCCTCCACAATATTAACCCAGTGTTTTGTCAAGGAGATGTAGCGGCCTTGCCCACAAGCACTTGTCCACGTGTCTGTGGTTAGGTGGACTTTGGCTGAAACAGCATTGTTCAGGGCACGTGTGATGCTGTTGGACACGTGGTTATGCAATGCGGGGACAGCACATCTGGAGAAATAGTGGCAGCTGGGGACCGAGTAACGTGGGACAGCAGCCGCCATCAGGTCGCGGAATGCTTCTGTCTCCACCAGCCGGAAAGGCAAAATTTCTAACGCTAAGAGTCGCGAAATGTGAGAACTCAGGACTGTGGCATGTGGGGCGTTGGCAGCGTATTTGCGCCTGCGTTCAAAGGTTTGCTGAATGGATAATTGAACGCTGCGCTGGGACAAGGACGTGCTTGATGGTGGTGTTATCTGTCTGTGACTTGCTCTCTGAAGCCTGGATTCACTCTGCCTGGAATCATTTATGGACACAGAATCCTCCTGTTTGCCAGCAACATCTGACAGCGAAGTAATAGACTCTGAATGCTTTCCTTGAGACTTGGACTATGCTTTAATGCTCTGATGTCCTTGGTTGTTTGCCTTGCACTCTGCAACTTACATTTACGTTATCCTATTGATGCACTAACTTGTATGAAGCAATACAAGAGCTGCTTAAGAAGCGTATGTCTCGTGTCTCATTATACCCATGCATTAGACTCTATATAGACTGTATCATATATGACAGTCGGGTGCTTGGCTGACATGTGCCTGATCATGCTGGTGGTGGTCAAGCTGCTAGTTTTCGTACCCCTGTTGATGCTGGCATGGCAGGTGTTGCAAATGGCCTTTTTAGAGTCATCTGGAGCCAACTTAAAATACTGCCAGACTTGGGAAGACCTAACATTTGCACAGGCACCTTGTGTCGTGTTGTTGTTCCGGGGAACGGTTCCCTGCCTTCTGCCTGCGGACCCGACCCTGCTTCGTACTGCCTGTTGGGATGCTACACCTCCCTCCCCCTGTGCACTGCTGTCCTCGCTCTGCATATCATCCTACCAGGTTGGGTCAGCTACTGGATCATCCACCACGTCGTCTTCCTCTTCCTTGGCTAATCGCTGGACTGCTCCTCCTTCTCCTCATGTGCCACCATGATGACCGTTACAATACTTAGGCTGTTGTTTCAGGTATACCCCCAGTGGTAAATTTTTACGCCCATTCTTTTTGAATGGGCATTACAACGACAGCATACCCGCTCCTTTTCAATGGGAAAAATGTTTTGAGGCCCTCCTGCACGTCTCTATCCAGGGACAATGAGGAGCCTCCCAATTTTTGACTGCCCTGACCAAAGGGCTATACTACAATACACCCACTTGAGGGTTACAGGCCCTACTACATGTCTGAATGCATTGGTCATTGTTGAATCTTCCAATTTTTGGCTGCCCTGACCAAAGGGCTATACTACAATACACCCACTTGAGGGTTACAGGCCCTCCTGCACGTCTCTATCCAGGGACAATGAGGAGCCTCCCAATTTTTGACTGCCCTGACGAAAGGGCTATACTACAATACACCCACTTGAGGGTTACAGGCCCTCCTGCACGTCTCTATCCAGGGACAATGAGGAGCCTCCAAATTTTTGACTGCCCTGACCAAAGGGCTATACTACAATACACCCACTTGAGGGTTACAGGCCCTACTACATGTCTGAATGCATGGGTCATTGTTGAACCTTCCAATTTTTGGCTGCCCTGACCAAAGGGCTATACTACAATACACCCACTTGAGGGTTACAGGCCCCACTACATGTCTGAATGCATGGGTCATTGTTGAACCTTCCAATTTTTGGCTGCCCTGACCAAAGGGCTATACTACAATACACCCACTTGAGGGTTACAGGCCCTACTACATGTCTGAATGCATGGGTCATTGTTGAACCTCCCAATTTTTGGCTGCCCTGACCAAAGGGCTATACTACAATACACCCACTTGAGGGTTACAGGCCCTACTACATGTCTGAATGCATGGGTCATTGTTGAACCTTCCAATTTTTGGCTGCCCTGACCAAAGGGCTATACTACAATACACCCACTTGAGGATTACAGGCCCTACTACATGTCTGAATGCATGGGTCATTGTTGAACCTCCCAATTTTTGGCTGCCCTGACCAAAGGGCTATACTACAATACACCCAGTTGTTGTTTACAGGCCATCCTGCATGTCTGTATCAAGGGGCATTGGTGAACCTCCCAATTTTGGACTGCCCTGGCAAGGGAAGATACTAAAATAGACCCAGTTCCTCAAAATGGGCACATTATTTCAAGACAGGGCTTCATGTTCGTCTCTTCTCAGGGTCATCGGAGTGCCGCACAATGTTTTCACGTAAAATCTTTCATGTAATCACAAAAAGTAACATACACCAGCTGTATCTCACTATTTGGGTATGTGCCCTTAACATTTCCACCCTAAATATTCATTTTGGTGTCATTTTGGAAGGTTTTCTGGAGACTCCGTAAAATTGGCGTGAAACTCGGACAACATTGTTCACAGCTGTGACTTTTGAGTGAGAAATGCTTCCAGGGGTCTTCCCCATGGTGTTGCCATGTCATTTCAGCACTCTTCCGAGACTTTTGTGACATTTTCAGGGTTTCTACATGCTGCCGGCAGTCATTTCATAAAAATACTCGTGTCTCCCATAGGATAACATTGGGCTCGTTACTCGGGCTGAGTACACGAGTATCTCGGGATGCTCGGCCTGAGCTTCGAGCACCCAAGCATTTTAGTACTCGCTCATCACTAACCTTTATCTACATACAATGCAAACATGCTAACATGAAGAATTACATGGTATAACATGTCTCCTATCTCACAGCTCTCTCTCTGTAACAGTGGCTGGATTACAATTTCCTCACACAGATTCTACACAAAAACATGTAACTGCATTGCTCTTACCAGGATCATCTAACAGGAGAGAAAGAGATTGTAGAAACAAGGGACAAGAGCTAAAGATGCATGTCTTCTCAGGTGCATGACTGCCGTCTCCTTCATCCAGAGAAACAGGGGAGGACCCTTCAATATGGCTCATTCTCTTATAGGAGAAGTTCTCCCATGTATGGGGAAACAGGATAAATAGGTATCTAGTGACCTCTATGGGTCGTAACTAGTATAACACGATGAATACCCTCTTTGCTGCACATAAATGGCAGAACATGTACCATCGGTAGTAGATACAGTGTTGGCTCTATAGGGCATGTAGGTGTAATAAAGTCCTTCTCCTTCTTATTAATGATGCCATTAAAGAAATCCTCAGAGACCAGATTTAAGTTTCCTCTGGAAAATAACATTAGGATCAGAGGGCAGTTTTACATACAGATTTGTGTTATTTAGTTGTCTGCAGTCCTCTCTCACATATTGCTCCACTGGCCAGAGGACAATATTACTCCCTTTGTTATTCAGGGAGGTAATGGCTTCTCTCTGTTCTGAAGTTAAATTCTCTGATCTATCTTTGTAGATTTTTAGATGTTTTATGTCATAGACCATGGTATTAAAGAAGCAAGAGATTGCAGGTTAAATGCCCAGAGATGGAGTACATTGTGATGGTAGTCGTAGACTGCATATTCTCCTACCTGTAGTCTGTTTTTGTTCATGTAATAGGTCTAGCAAATCACTTAGGACCTGTTGTTTGTTTTCCGGTCTTGAGTCCAGTGCTGGTGGAATCCGATGCATTTGTGGCACCTCTGCAGGGGATTGTTACAGGATTCACTGCTGCAAGATGGGATTTACACTTTGGTACACACAGCATACAACACCTTCCACCCCAGACCTGAAGGGGGAGCTCTACTGGCTGACTTAAGCCAGATCCCCTTAGAAGATCCAGGCCTGAGGGGAGGAGTTAGTTAGTTCCAGTTAGACAGTGAAGGAAGCAGGAGTGAGGAGCTGGTCACTGGGGAGATCCAGGACCAGGGACCACTAACCACTGTGTCACACCCTAGGAAAGGGTTGGAGGCAAGTGGAGAAAGCAGGGAACCAATAAAGGGAACCGGTTACTACAGCCCTTTAGTACACCCGGACACCGGAGTCCGAAGCTGCCAGCATATACTGTTACCTCAAAAGACCGGAAGACTCAGGAGGAGTTCATCCCTGAAAGAGACGAAGTAAGAGATGCTAAATTGACCAATTATAGGACCAGGGGCCATAGGAGGAACAGGAACCCCGCAGAAGGACCTCATTGCCAGTTTAGGACAAAGCCCAGAGAGGGAGAGGAAGCGGTGGGTTCAGGCTCAGGCAGGACTTACCCCAAAGCACAGAGCACAGAGACAGAGGAGGCCTCATAACTTTCTAAGGTGGAAGTCCCAAGTTGCATCGGGGACCTGGTTATTACTCTGGACTGTACCTGTTACCCTGTCACCAGTAAATGGTACCGAAACAATAATCCCTGTGTGTCTGTGTGCCTGTCTAACTGCCGCCATCCACCGCCTTGTCTGCAGAGACGCGACTACTACTCCCTTCATCAATCCCCGCTGCCCTGATGTAAAGCTCCACCTGTGGGGGGCTGTTCCAAACTCTGCTGCACCCACCATCACCTCAGCGGCTGGCTGTAGCGCTGGTATACCCGTTACCAGGTACCATAGGTGGCGTCACGTTAATAATCCCCTTATCCCCCGCCATTCCCCATCATTGAGGGTCCAGGGCATGGGACGGGGATCGACCAGCCGTGATCCCCCCCCATCAAAGCCGGCATCAGCCCTGGTACCCGAGTACCCCCTACCCTGTCGACCTCCTCACATATACCTGAAAGTTAGATTTCTGCAGAATAAATAAACATCTTTAATTAATCAAGATGAACTTGTCAAGGGCCTGTTTAGGTGAGAAGGACAAACCCTTCACCAAACCCATTTTTTCCACATCTGATAACATATAATCCATCAAGTTGATGATTTGAAGGTCACTCTTACTATCTAGTAAGGATATCCCCTGGTTCTCAGTCTCGGTCTGAATGGTGGATATGGAGATCTCCTTGTTTTGGACAGCTTCTTGGTTTTGCCTTGTAGGTTTGTAACCGCCTCTCCTCTTCCTCCTTCTAGATCACTGTGATCTGTTGGTAAAAAAAATCACTGGAGGTGCCTTCACCGGGATTAGAAACATTACCTGGTACTCTTGGTGGCACATTACTTGGCACCTTTGGTGTCCTGTTATGTCTATTACCAGTTTGTGTCCACCTGTATGCTTTATGGGCCTCAAAGTCTTGTTTATCTTTACAAAAAGTGTTCCTCTTTCCTGTCATGACCTCTTTCTCGTATTTATCAATGTTGTCTTTTAATTTGAGCAGAAATGATTGCACTAATGTACAGTGGTGTTCAAAAGTCCTGCATAGGCATGAAGAAAACTATATATTTCATACTTCTGCATCTCTACAGTGAAACTGGTGGAACGTATATGTTTTTGTAATCCCTCATTGTATGCCATACTCATTTTTGAATGTCCCAAGTGTATAAATTGTTATGGTATGCGCATTTTTGATATTTTTTTTTACAGCATAACCATACGTACACCAGTACAGTGTGTAGAATGGTGAACAGGTTTTTAAGTTCATTAACTTGCAATGCAAGTTCACACAGACTTAAATTTTACTTTTTAAGATTTATTATTTTTTATTTAATTCAGAGTCCTGAAAAGGGCCTTTTGAGTG
This sequence comes from Allobates femoralis, assembly GCA_033576535.1. Taxonomy (NCBI): domain Eukaryota; kingdom Metazoa; phylum Chordata; class Amphibia; order Anura; family Aromobatidae; genus Allobates; species Allobates femoralis. The sequence continues at coordinate 93,625,091 of JARQOC010000012.1, read as the reverse complement.
CATCTTTAGCTTCTAATACTTTATTGGCCAGCCTTTGCTCTTGAGCACCAACGTGCATCCCTGTGGCATTGAGTGAACAAGCTTCTGCAGATGTTCACCAGTGATGATGTGGTTCCAGGCCTGTATCAGAGCCTCAATCAACTCTCTCTTGGTCCTTGGCTGTTTTTTAGATATCTCTATTGATACCTTGTGCCACAAATTTTCAGTTGGATTGAGGTCCGGGGACTGGGCTGGCCAGTCAATAGTAGCCACCTTGTTCTTTTTTTCCCATTCCGTTACTGTCTTAGCTCTGTGACAAGGAGCATTATCATCCTGGAAGATATAATTCCCTGAAAACAGGTGTTGAGCAGAAGGCAGCATTTTCTTATTAAGGATGTCTATGTATTTTTTTGCATTAACCATACCCTCCACAATATGAAGCCTTCCAACACCATTGGCTGCCATACAGCCCCAGACCATTACTTTCATTGGATGTTTCACAGAGGAGCTCAAACACTCTGGCGTGTTCTCTTCATGTGGAAACCTTCTCACATAAGACTTGCCATCATTTCCTAAAAGGCAAAAAGTGCTTTCATCACTAAATAGCACTTATTCCCATTCCTCCTTCCTCCATTTTGAATATTTCAATGCCCACAGTTTTCGCCTTTGTCTTTGTATAACTGTCATCAATGGCTTCTTTTGGGCCTTGCACCCTCTCAATCCCGCTTCCAAACATCTCTTCCTAACAGTTGATGTTCCTACCTCAATATTGCACTCTTCTTGCCATTCTCGCAGAAGCTGAGGAGAGGTGAGCTTTCTATTGGTAAGGGATGTTCTTATCAGTACTCTATCCTCCCTTTTAGTTGACTTTCTGGGCCGACCAGATCTGGGCCTGTCCTGGGTAATTCCAAGCTGCTTATGTTTCTGCAAAATTCTTACGACTGTACTCTGATTACAGCCGACCTGCCTTGTGATCTGGGGGCCAGCATAACCCTCTTCATGTAGCACCACAACTCGCACACGATCCTCCGCTGACAACAATCTGAAGGCTTCCATCATAATGCTCTACAGTATGATTCACTAGATAGACCAACAGATAAAACACACAAACAAAGCAGCAGATGTGATGCAATGTAATGGAAAGTGATTGGCTGCCATATCCAGGTTATGATTGATCACAAGAACCTCATCTGTGATTGGCTAATTTTGGATCTGAAGCTGTACAATATTTAGTTGTGCTTTCAATTCCCATATTGTTGCAATAATTTCAGGCATAACTGCTTCAAAAGCTAAAAATATTACAGGGAGAGAATGCAAAATTATATTCTGAACAAAACCATATATAATATGTCATATTAGCATCGAAGATATTCGACAGAAAATGTTTAAAACTTGAAAAATCTATTTACCCTATGCCTATGCAGGACTTTTAGGAAGCTGGGAAAAGGTGTATGACAGTCCGCGCCACCGGGTACCAAGGAATCACCTGGGATGCAGGATGTTATTTCAAGCTTAATCTTTATTGTCCAACATGTTTCAGCGCTCCACCTGGCGCCTTCCTCAGGGATATTACAATACACTAGTGCAGTGGGGTTTATATAGCACCACACATGATTAGCTATGGGTGTGCCAGAGGGGTGTGTGACATCACAAAGTGGGCGTGGTTACAAGTTTTGGAGCCTTTTTCACTAACATATCAAACTAAACATCATTTTAATCACAAACTGGTAACAAACATTTGTTAAAAATCACAGCATAAAAATGAGCTAAAAGACATCTCGAATTCCACGACGAAAAAGCATATAAAACCATTGCTGCTATCCATGCTGGCAAAAAAATAAAAAATTTGACTTTCTACTGCTGCCTTCAGGTGGGATCGAACTTGTGTTTTTGCCATTATAGGGTACCTGACTTGTATTCTAGTGACTTATGCCACTATAACTGGTGGATGTTGCTGTTGCACATAGATCTTAAGTATTGCATAATATAGTGATAAGATATCTATTTCTTTTTCTTTTCTAGGACTATCTATAATGGTGTCTATCAGTATTCCACTTATAAGGATGTAAGGAACTGAAACCGAACAGCAAGGAAGGATTAAACATGATCGATAAAAAATGCTAAAAAAATTAATAAAATAAAATTTTCTACAGTGGCTATGTTTCTCTTGTCATTTTTCAGTATGTGATGGTGGGTAGGTGGTAGAGCCATAAGGCTGAGCTCACAATCCCAGGGGTTGGTGTGGGTTCCATCCCATCATCTATCTGGTGTTCATATTAGGTACAAGTGGGTTATAATGTGGGAAATTGATGGATAAACAATTAATAGTTACATTATTATAGAGGGGCAAAGATTCAACTCTGTATTTATGTAATTCTAATAATAATACCTGTTCTGTTCTCACTAAATGGGCCGGGGGCTCATGAATTTAAACAGACAGCTAAACCTTTATACTGAGTCCAATGAGAAGACTGTGGTGAAGTCTGTGCTTTTATTGAACGTTGCAGTATATTTTTAAATGGTAAAACTGGAAACAATGAGAATACAGAAGAATCAGTGCATGGTACAGCAGAATACACATTATACATGGATATACAATATGCATGAACTAGTAACTAATCTAGACTATAACTGGATGAGCCAGGCTAAAACTAGAGCAGAAAACAACTAAAGAAGGCATGAATACATACCGGCAATGCAATCGCATGGGAACAGTGATGCTGAATGTCTTCCTTCCAGAAATGAAAGTAAAAATGGGGGCTGAGCTACCAAAATGCATTGCAAGAGGGAGGAGAATTAGACACAGAGACTGCAAACATAGCATTGGCCACTAGCGGGAGCAGAACACTACATATGAGATAAGCTCATTAAAAATCTACAGCTACAAATTAATAACGACATTAAGCAGAAACAAACATTTGGAGATGGATTGGATGTCAGAGACAGAACACTCCCTGCCTGGCATCACTGGATGTCACTATCCCTGTCTTCTGAGGGTAACAGCAGGACCAGTTCAGATACTGGTCTAAGAAATGTCTTAGGTTCATTTCCCTTAGTCATTCTTAGTTCAACCTTGCGGACATTGCCATCATTGCTCGGAAATGTTGCAGTAACTAGACCAAGTAGCCACTGGTTTCGGTGTACTTGAGAGTCTTTCACAAGGACAAGGTCACCTATGTTCAGATTGGGACAAGTAGATTGCCACTTTGTCCGTGGCTGCAGTGTAAACAGATATTGTTTGCGCCACCTGTCCCAGAAAGTATTCGCAAGACTTTGTACCTGTCTCCATTGGCACTTGTGGAAGTTCTTGGCATCTAATCTTCCTGGAGGGGTACTGGTCGGTCCTGTTTTCTGGGTAAGGAGGGTAGCTAGAGTCAATAACAAGGGCTCCTCAGAGTCGTTAGGAACTAGAACTAAGGGTCTTGCATTGATTATAGCTGTGGCTTCCACCATGTAGGTGATTAGGCTTTCGTGGGTAAGCCTCGCTGCTCCTGCTTGAAGAGTAGCGTCGAGAATTCTTAACACGCTACTCGCTGGTATTTGAGCTTTGTTAATAAGACATTGGATTTCTGTAAAGCAGGATTCTCTTTGAATAGTGAGGATTATGTGGTTTCTAGAGGAATCCAAGTCTGAGGTAACATAGGCATTTTTACAGATATGCCAGCCTTTACATTCTCCTGTATCACTAGTTCTGGGAGTTCTGAAGGAGCGAGCTATGTAGCTCAAGCAGGTAATGGCTCGAACGAGTGACTTCCACCTTGAGAATTTGACGAACCTGTAAGATCCAAGCTGGGTAGCAGAAGTCATTGTATGAAGTGTAGACACCTGAGGGTTGATTTCAGCATCTGTGTCCTCTCCTACTACTTCAAAGGTGTCTGTAAGGTGTTCTTCAACGTATAATAGTTTTGGTTCTGAAAGCCACGTTGTACTTTGTAGCTGACTTGCGTTAACTGTCCTGGTTGCGTGTGCAAGCTTGGTCTTCTCCATAACAAACTCAATGTGGCTCTGACATTTGGAGTCTTTAAGGTAGGTTTTAAGGTAGGCAACAGCAGCAATTGCTTTCACAGAAGCATCCGCGAATATATACAGTTTTCGGCTTCGTATTTCTGTTGACGGTACAGGGGTGTATGGTCTTGGCACGTTCAGGTTGGAGAGGGTAGCTAACGAGTTCTTCCATCCTTCCAACTGGATTCTCTTATTGGGTGGCAGAGGTGCATCCCAGTTAGATGTTTCCCTAGTTAAGTCTCTTGGCAAGGCCTTGCCTTGTACTGTGACAGGAGCTGCGAAACCCAGGGGATCGTACAGACTGTTGATGGTAGACAGAACACCTTTACGAGTAAAAGGCTTTCCTCCTTGGCTGACTTGAAAGGTGAAAGCATCTGATCGTAGATTCCAGAGAAGTCCGAGGCTACGTTGAATTGGTGCGGGGTCTGACCCCAAATCCAGGTCTCTGAGGCTGTTACAAGGTTGAAACAGAGATGGGCATCCTTCTTCCAGCGTACTTGTCAGCATGCTTGACACAGAAGAGGGGGCGTGCATGCGTTCCAGGCATACGCCTCCTATTATGACCCATCCTAGGTCTAGCCTTTGGGCATAGGGAGCATTGTGGTGTCCATTGATATGACGTCTCACTTTATGCACCTGCAGGATATCTCTTCCCAACAGCAGGATTATCTGGGCCTGATGGTCTAGTTCCGGTATGAGGTGAGCTATGCGTTTTAAGTGAGCGTGGTGGGTTGCTACATCTGGCGTAGGAATTTCAGATCTGTTGTCTGGGATCTGGTTGCATTCAATGATCGTGGGTAGTGGTAGGCAGAATTGTCCATCTAAGGACTCGATTTGATAGTCAGTAGCTTTCCTGCCTGCTGTTGTCACAGTACCTGCACACGTCTTTAATGAGTAGGGAGTGCTTGGCCCTTTGATGTTGAATAGGTCAAAGAATGTTGATCTAGCCAGGGATCGATTACTTTGATCATCCAAGATAGCATACAGTTTTATAGCTTTGTCTCTGTGGCCCTTTGGGTATACTCTGACGAGGCATATCTTAGAACAGGACCTGCTGTCTATTGTCCCTTTGCAGACTTCTGTACATTGTGAAGTGATCTCTGGCGTAGGTGTAGCAGTGTTCCTTTCCTCCCCGCCATGCTCACTGTCAGCTGATGTGTTTTGTGTATACCATGGAGCTGGGTCAGGGTGTAGAGCCGTGTTATGGTCTGTGGTGCCACACTCTGTACATTTTACACTGACCTTGCAATCCTTGGCGAGATGAGCCGTGGACGAGCAGCACTTATAGCAGATACCATGTTCTTTCAGGAAGCTTCTGCGATCTGACATAGATTTTCTTCTGAAGGTCCTGCATTCGAGAAGAGGATGAGGCTTCTGATGGAGCGGGCACTGCTTGTCAGGGTCCTGCATCTTTGTCTCCGATTGGGAGTAGTCAGCAGACCTGTGATTGGAATCTGAAGAAGAAACATTAGTCTTGTGTACAGCCACAGACGTTCTGCGTGGATTTGCTGCTGGTAGCGGTGCGGCATATGACATTGTAAAGTCGAAGCTGGGATCATTTCTAATTCTTGCTTGTTGGTGTATAAAGTCTACAAAAACAGAGAAGGGAGGGAATGGAACACTGTGCTTGTATTTGTATGTGGAACCATGTGTGAGCCACTTCTCCTGCAAATTGTAGGGTAACTTTTGGACTATAGGGTTCACTCCTCTGGCTGTGTCGAGGAATGCAAGTCCCTGTAGATCATCTTCATATTTGGCAACTTGGACTTCCATTAGCAGGTCACTAAGTTCTGTAAGTTTCTGTAGCTCTTTGTTAGATATTTTAGGGAAGCCATCGATTCTTTTGAACAAAGCACTTTCTATTACCTCTGCTGAGCCGTAACGCTCATCCAGTCTCTTCCAGATCTCTCTGAGGCCAATCTCAGGGTGGCTTATATTAGCATCTCTGATCCTTATTGCATGTTTGACTGACTCTTCTCCCAGGTACTTCACTAAGAGGTCTATCTCTTCCCTGTGTAGCAACCCCAAGTCTCTAGTGACATTTTGGAAAGAGGCTTTCCAAGCTCTGTAGCTTTCAGCTTGGTCTGTGAATTTCATGAGTCCTTTGGCAACCAGCTCACGTCGCGTCAAGAACTTTGCAAATTCTGTTGTGAAAAGGTTGTCAGCAGAGTATACTAGTGGTGGGTGCACCGGTAAGGGTAAGTGGTGTGAGGTATGTTCGTACCTGTTAGTATCCTCTGGGTGGCGCCAGCCGGTGTCATGTTGCTTCGGTCTGACGTACGATGTGTCAGCAAGGTGGTTTACGTTGGTTACCTGTTGAGGGGGAAGGTAGTCATTAGCAGAGTTGTTTTGTGCAACATTTTCAAGTTTGCGTCTGTTCTGGAGCTGAGGCTCATGATGGCTCCTGCTTTCTTCTCTGGAGGTGTCGTGTTCGCGTTTTGGGTCCAGATCAGGATTGTAGTTTGGATCGGGGAGTTCATTAACGTACTGAGATGTGCGTTGTGGAGGATCTTGCAGTGGAAACTCCAGACTCAGCACACTGTTTCGCCTATGCAGCTCTGGGTTTTGTGCGGCTTCTAGTGACTCTGCTTCTGCGATGGCGGCTGCAGCCTCCCTTTTCGCTACTAGGTTTTCTAAGGCGGCATCCAGGCGTGCCTTCTCTAACTGTGACCTTCTGTCTTGGTCATCCAGGCGTGCCTTCTCTAACTTAAGTTGCATCTCTTGTTCGGCAAAGCTTGCTCGCATTTTGGCGGCTTCGGCATTTGCGTGGGCGATGGCAACCGCACTGCTGATGGATGTTGTCTTTGAGGAGGTAGAAGTAACGGATCTTGTCCTGTGTGATCTGTGGGACATGGTGTTCTGGGGAAGTTCTTGGCTGTGCAGAGATTGCTGTAGCTGTACAATCTCTGTGTAGCCGGTGACTTGTATCCTACTATCTGGATGGCTGCTGCTTCACTGTTTCCCAGTAGGATGGCTGCCGTTTTACTGTTCTGTTCTCACTAAATGGGCCGGGGGCTCATGAATTTAAACAGACAGCTAAACCTTTATACTGAGTCCAATGAGAAGACTGTGGTGAAGTCTGTGCTTTTATTGAACGTTGCAGTATATTTTTAAATGGTAAAACTGGAAACAATGAGAATACAGAAGAATCAGTGCATGGTACAGCAGAATACACATTATACATGGATATACAATATGCATGAACTAGTAACTAATCTAGACTATAACTGGATGAGCCAGGCTAAAACTAGAGCAGAAAACAACTAAAGAAGGCATGAATACATACCGGCAATGCAATCGCATGGGAACAGTGATGCTGAATGTCTTCCTTCCAGAAATGAAAGTAAAAATGGGGGCTGAGCTACCAAAATGCATTGCAAGAGGGAGGAGAATTAGACACAGAGACTGCAAACATAGCATTGGCCACTAGCGGGAGCAGAACACTACATATGAGATAAGCTCATTAAAAATCTACAGCTACAAATTAATAACGACATTAAGCAGAAACAAACATTTGGAGATGGATTGGATGTCAGAGACAGAACAATACCTATAGTCCTAAAAAAGTGGGGGGTGGGGGTCAACATTCCTGTGTTCTGCCAATATAGTTTTCTCTTGCGATGTTGTATTCACAAGATGGCAGTAAAGTGCTAGTCAAAGTGTTAAATGTGAACTGGTGTCTCTAGTGACTAGTGTATATCTACAGATTTGATATAAATCCTGTTGTTGTAAAAATAATAAAAATAATAATGAATGAATAGTAAAAACAACAACATGCAAAAATAATGTAGTGATAAAAAGGAATAAATAGTACACAATTATCTAATCTATGTGGATTTATAAGGAATCCCCGGAGCTGACTTTGAGGTATTCCTATTAACAACCAGTAAAACACTATATATATATCATAAAAGTCGAATAATAAATCATTATTCCTAGATTGGGACTGTGGATATGTGTAGTGTGCTTATATTTAGGGACAACACTAAAATAAATATGATTATTCAAAATCTATATTAGCTCTGAGATCACATTCAATCCATTTGGTTTGAGTGTGTTAAGTTTAAATATCCAATATTTTTCTCTTTTTTTCAATTGTTCAAATCTATTAGGAACTAATTCAGAAATGTGGTCAATAGGTGTAATTTTGATCAACTTGGTATTCCTTTTGTGGTGAGTATCATAATGCCATGATACTCCATGTTTCTTAAAGCCATTTTTTATGTTAGACCGATGTTTATTGAGCCTCTCATGAAGGGCTCTCATTGTCCTCCCCACGTATTGTTTCCCGCATGGGCATTCCATGAAGTAGATAACGAATTTCGTTGTGCAATTCATGTTATACTTGATTTTAAACTGTTCCTTTGATGTAGAGGATATAAAAGTATCTGTTTGCAGAATGCTCTCACAACACAGGCATCTTCTTTTATTGCATTGTGTGACCCTTTTTGGGGCTATATCAATGTCTTTAGACAAATTTTTAGTTTTCAATCTACTGGGTGCTACTATCCCCTTTATATTCGGGGCTCTCCGGAAAGTTATGCCCGGTCTCTTGGGAATGATATTCCTCAGTATGGGGTCATTCTGTAGTATATGCCAATGTGACTGTATACAATCTCTAATTTTTCGGTGACAGTTATTGTATGTGGTAATGAAGTTCAGGGTCTTCATTTCGTCCGACACTCTGATCTTTTTCGTTTTCAGCAATGTGTCCTGTAGGATGTCTCTGTTGTATTTTTGCGTATCCTCCACTAATTTCTTAGGGTACCCTCTGTCCAAGAATCTTTTTTTCAGGATTTCTGATTGCTGTATATAGTCGGCTTCCAAGGTGCAATTTTTTCTTATTCTCCTGAACTGGTTGGTAGGTATATTTCTCAACCATCTTGCATGGTGGCCACTCTGGTAGTTGATATATGAATTCTTGTCCGTTGGTTTGAAGTAGGTTTTTGTTTGAACTTCTGTGTTGGTTGTGAAGATTGTGAGGTCCAGAAAATTTATGAGATTTTCATGTATCGTGGGGTCTAAGGTTATCCCCCATATGTTGCTGTTGATTTCTGTCACAAAATCATCAAAATTCCCTTGCTCTGTGTCCCATATCAGGAACAGGTCATCTATATATCTCTTATATAGTATGATCCCATTTTTCTGTGTATTGTTGTAAATATGAATATGTTCGAAAAGCCCCATGAACAAATTAGCATAGGAACATGCAGTTTTTGACCCCATGGCTGTACCATGCTTCTGATGGTATATTTTGTTGTCAAACATAAAGTAATTATTGTACAAAATGAATCTGAGTCCATCCAGAATAAATTTCATAGTTCCTGTATCCATCTGTATGTCTTTATTGAGGTAATATTCGGCACAAATGAGTCCGATTTCATGGCTTATGTTCGTGTATAACGAGTTAACGTCCATTGTAGCCAATCTGTATGTGTCTTTCCATGTTAGACCCTTTAGGGTTTTTATGAGATCTGTTGAATCTTTAGTGTAACTATCTAATTGTGTAACATACTTCTGTAATTTGGAATCAATTAGAGCTGCCAGGTTACTTGTCAAGGAGTCTATCCCAGAGATAATGGGCCTTCCTGGAGGTTCTGTAAGACTTTTGTGAATCTTTGGCAGATGATACAAAAAAGGAACTTGTGGTTGTCTTTTTGTGCAGGACTTTTGAACACCACTGTAGCATGGTCAAAATTAGAAACCTTTTGGTCTTTATGCTCTTTGATAGATACCAAAAGAGCTTTGTCATGTGAGATCAGCATATACATTAAGATGTGAGAACATTCCATAAGAACTTTTTCCCATAACTCACAAAAATCCTGCTCTACTTCACAAGCCGAGAAAATATGTACTCAGAGACCAGGAGGAATAATATTAAGTTTACTATACTCCTCCAAACCTATGATGTTCCACCAAATTCTGATGTGGCTCTATGCAAACCAATAACCTGTGTGGAGAGTGACTGAAAATCATCATCACTAAATAGGTGCTTCAGAGTGGAACACCGCACACAGCTGACTGTCCCAGAGCGCCTCCCTTGCCGCCAGGTCAACCACCATTATGTATCTAGACACAAATTGTCTACAATCAGTGTACAAAACTCCTGAACAACCACAAAACAGGGTTTTTATGCGGCGACCAAAAAAACATAATTTTGGGATTGGACTTTTTGTCTCCGTTACGCAGTTTACAGATCTGTTTATACATTTTGATAGATCGGGCATTTCTGAACCGCGGCAATACCAAATATGTGTATATTTTACAATTATTGTAATAGTTTTATTTTCAATGGGGCAAGTGGGGGGGGGGTGATTTGGACTTTTATGTTTTTTTAATTTTTTCATATTTGTTAAAACGTTTCTTTACTTTTCCTTTGCTTTACATGACCCCTTAGGGCACCTCAACACTGCAAAGTGCGATATACCTGTGCTAGGGCAAAGATACACTTATGGAAGCTTCACGTGAGTGTCTCGCATGCATCACTCATGAGTCACCCGGCCTAGCCCCTGCCTGTCTAGATGGGGTCATGGAGATGATTGTGTTTTCTTTCATCTCCACGCTCTTGTCCAGAGAGCTGGCGGCCGGGCTGGGTGACTCATGCATAATGTGTCTCTGCCCTTATGGAGAGAGATGCTTCACCAATCCCTGCACAGCACAAATGATCACTTTCTGCCGGTGAGGTCACTTGGGTATCGCTGGCAGGGAGTGCGTCATGACAGCATTCGGGGTCATCAGCTGTCCCTGGGTTGTCACGGAAACACATCAAGGCCCTGTCATCGCATCATGGGGCCACCTATACTGTTGAGGAACAGTGTGATCCCCACCACAATGCTTTAGATACGCGCTGTTTGTGATTGACAGCAAAATCTAAAGGGTTAACAGTGCAGATTGGAATGCTGATCCGAATGGTCCTAATGGCTGCATATGTCAGATCATCAGATCAGCTGACATGTGCAGGCTCAGTGTCTAAGCTGGCATCATAGGGAGTGAACACAGCCAATGGCGTACATATATGTCCTTGGTCATGAAGGGGCTAAAATGCTCATTCTCCCACAATGTGCAAGTGCTGAATGATTCTGCTGAAAGCAGCAATACACAATATATATTTATTTCAATTGATAAAAGACCTAAGGTCTGATCTGGAGTTTATATTTCATGGTTTGCTCTGGAGTCTCTTTATAATAAGGGGGTCTGATCTGGGGACGGTAATATTTTGGAGGTCTACATGGCTTATGGGGTCTGTTATATTCTGGAATTTGGTCTTAAATCTTTATATAGATGTGGTTCTTATTTATTACGGTATGGTGTAGCTTTACATTTATTCTGGAGTCTTTTTATTTAGGAGCCTAAATTATTTTGGGGATTCTGAGGTCGGTAGACAAGCACTTGAGTTTGAGGATGAAATAAAATTATAATCATCCAATCTCCCTCTAATATTTCTTGAGCAAAGGCTTCAATCTTATATATCGTAGCTCTTAAATATTGAAATAACTATTATTACACAGTAGCACCACTTTTGATCACAGGCTGTATTTGGTATTGCAGCTCGGTCGCATTAATGTAAATCAGCTGCAATACCGGGCACAACCTGTGACCAAATGTGGTGCTGTCACCTTTTAGCATGCAATATTTTTTCCAGGTTTAATCATGGCAAAGTTCTGAGAGTAGCCATTGTGGTGATTATTAACCGATGTACTATGGGTTGTGAGTTGGCTCCGACTTTTGGCACTACAACTCCTGGCATAGCTTGACAGCGACTTGCTGAAAGTTGTAGTTTTAGATCTTGTTACTTGTCCGGCAGTGAAGATCAGGAAGCCGAGAACTAATTCAAAACCACAGGAAGCTGAAGGCTTGTCGTACCTTCCTGCAGTGAAGCG